>CAXAQZ010000619.1:12500-23229 GCA_963971145.1 Sussaba pulchella | reverse complement strand
AAATGAATAAATGGATGAATGAATGAATGAATAAATGAATAAATGAATAAATGAATAAATAAATTGATAAAAAAATGAATAAATGAATAAATAAATCAATGAACTAATGAATTAATGAATAAATGAATGATCGAATAAATGAATAAATAAATAAATGACAAAATGAATAAATGAATAAATGAATAAATGAATAAATGAATAAACAAATAAATGAATAAATGAATGAATGAATAAATGAATAAATGAATAAATGAATAAATGAATAAATGAATAAATGAATAAATGAATAAATGAATAAATGAATAAATGAATAAATGAATAAATGAATAAATGAATAAATGAATAAATGAATAAATGAATAAATAAATGAATGAATGAATGAATAAATGAATAAATGAATAAATGAATAAATGAATAAATGAATAAATGAATAAATGAATAAATGAATAAATGAATAAATGAATAAATGAATAAATGAATAAATGAATAAATGAATAAATGAATAAATGAATAAATGAATAAATGAATAAATGAATAAATGAATAAATGAATAAATGAATAAATGAATAAATGAATAAATGAATAAATGAATGAATGAATAAATGAATAAATGAATAAATGAATAAATGAATAAATGAATAAATGAATAAATGAATAAATGAATAAATGAATAAATGAATAAATGAATAAATGAATAAATGAATTAATGAATTAATGAATTAATGAATAAATGAATAAATGAATTAATGAATTAATGAATTAATGAATTAATGAATAAATGAATAAATGAATGAATGAATAAATAAATAAATGAATAAATAAATAAATGAATAAATGAATAAATGAATAAATGAATAAATGAATAAATGAATAAATGAATAAATGAATAAATGAATAAATGAATAAATGAATAAATGAATAAATGAATAAATGAATAAATGAATAAATGAATAAATGAATAAATGAATGAATGAATGAATGAATAAATGAATAAATGAATAAATGAATAAATGAATAAATGAATAAATGAATAAATGAATAAATGAATAAATGAATAAATGAATAAATGAATAAATGAATAAATGAATAAATGAATAAATGAATAAATGAATAAATGAATAAATGAATAAATGAATAAATGAATAAATGAATAAATGAATAAATGAATAAATGAATAAATGAATAAATGAATAAATGAATAAATGAATAAATGAATAAATGAATAAATTGAATAAATGAATAAATGAATAAATGAATAAATGAATAAATGAATAAATGAATAAATGAATAAATGAATAAATGAATAAATGAATAAATGAATAAATGAATAAAATGAATAAATGAATAAATGAATAAATAAATAAATGAATAATGAATAAATGAATAAATGAATAAATAAATAAATGAATAAATGAATAAATGAATAAATGAATAAATGAATAAATGAATAAATGAATAATGAATGAATGAATAAATGAATAAATGAATAAATAAATAAATGAATAAATGAATAAATGAATAAATGAATAAATGAATAAATGAATGAATGAATAAATGAGTAAATGATTGAATGAATAAATGAATAAATGAAATAAATGAATAAATGAATAAATGAATAATAAATGAATAAATGAATAAATGAATGGATGAATGAATGGATAAATGAATGAATG
The DNA here is from genome assembly GCA_963971145.1 of Sussaba pulchella. Lineage (NCBI taxonomy): Eukaryota > Metazoa > Arthropoda > Insecta > Hymenoptera > Ichneumonidae > Sussaba > Sussaba pulchella. The sequence goes on along the minus strand of CAXAQZ010000619.1, from coordinate 21,556 downwards.
AATAAATGAATAAATAAATTAATAAAAAAATGAATAAATGAATGAATAAATCAATGAATTAATGAATTAATGAATAAATAAATGATCGAATAAATGAATAAATGAATAAATGAATAAATGAATAAATGAATAAGTGAATAAATGAATAAATAAATAAATGAATAAATGAATAAATGAATAAATGAATAAATGAATAAATGAATAAATGAATAAATGAATAAATGAATAAATGAATAAATGAATAAATGAATAAATGAATAAATGAATAAATGAATAAATGAATAAATGAATAAATGAATAAATGAATAAATGAATGAATGAATAAATGAATAAATAAATAAATGAATAAATGAATGAATGAATAAATGGATAAATGAATAAATGAATAAATGAATGAATGAATAAATGAATAAATGAATAAATGAATAAATGAATAAATGAATAAATAAATGAATAAATAAATGAATAAATGAATAAATGAATAAATGAATAAATGAATAAATGAATAAATGAATAAATGAATAAATGAATAAATGAATAAATGAATAAATGAATAAATGAATAAATGAATAAATGAATAAATGAATAAATGAATAAATGAATAAATGAATAAATGAATAAATGAATAAATGAATAAATGAATAAATGAATAATTGAATAAATGAATAAATGAATAAATGAATAAATGAATAAATGAATAAATGAATAAATGAATAAATGAATAAATGAATAAATGAATAAATGAATAAATGAATAAATGAATAAATGAATAAATGAATAAATGAATAAATGAATAAATGAATAAATGAATAAATGAATAAATGAATAAATGAATAAATGAATAAATGAATAAATGAATAAATGAATAAATGAATAAATGAATAAATGAATAAATGAATAAATGAATAAATGAATAAATGAATAAATGAATAAATGAATAAATGAATAAATGAATAAATGAATAAATGAATAAATGAATAAATGAATAAATGAATAAATGAATGAATGAATGAATGAATAAATGAATAAATGAATAAATGAATAAATGAATAAATGAATAAATGAATAAATGAATAAATGAATAAATGAATAAATGAATAAATGAATAAATGAATAAATGAATAAATGAATAAATGAATAAATGAATAAATGAATAAATGAATAAATGAATAAATGAATAAATGAATAAATGAATAAATGAATAAATGAATAAATGAATAAATGAATGAATGAATAAATGAATAAATGAATAAATGAATAAATGAATAAATGAATAAATGAATAAATGAATAAATGAATAAATGAATAAATGAATAAATGAATAAATGAATAAATGAATTAATGAATTAGTGAATTAATGAATAAATGAATAAATGAATAAATGAATAAATGAATAAATGAATGAATGAATAAATGAATAAATGAATAAATAAATAAATGAATAAATGAATAAATGAATAAATGAATAAATGAATAAATGAATAAATGAATAAATGAATAAATGAATAAATGAATAAATGAATAAATGAATAAATGAATAAATGAATAAATGAATGAATGAATGAATGAATAAATGAATAAATGAATAAATGAATAAATGAATAAATGAATAAATGAATAAATGAATAAATGAATAAATGAATAAATGAATAAATGAATAAATGAATAAATGAATAAATGAATAAATAAATTAATAAAAAAATGAATAAATGAATGAATAAATCAATAAATTAATGAATTGATGAATAAATAAATGATCGAATAAATGAATAAATGAATAAATGAATAAATGAATAAATGAATAAATGAATAAATGAATAAATAAATAAATGAATAAATGAATAAATGAATAAATGAATAAATGAATAAATGAATAAATGAATAAATGAATAAATGAATAAATGAATAAATAAATAAATGAATAAATGAATAAATGAATAAATGAATAAATGAATAAATGAATAAATGAATAAATGAATAAATGAATAAATGAATAAATGAATAAATGAATAAATGAATGAATAAATAAATGAATACATGAATAAATGAATAAATGAATAAATGAATAAATGAATAAATGAATAAATGAATAAATGAATAAATGAATGAATGAATAAATGAATAAATGAATAAATGAATGAATGAATAAATGAATAAATGAATAAATGAATAAATGAATAAATAAATAAATGAGGTAATGAATAAATGAATAAATGAATAAATGAATAAATAAATAAATGAATAAATGAATAAATGAATAAATGAATAAATGAATAAATGAATAAATGAATAAATGAATGAATGAATAAATGAATAAATGAATAAATGAATAAATGAATAAATGAATAAATGAATAAATGAATAAATGAATAAATGAATAAATGAATAAATGAATAAATGAATAAATGAATAAATGAATAAATGAATAAATGAATAAATGAATAAATGAATAAATGAATAAATGAATAAATGAATGAATAAATAAATGAATACATGAATGAATGAATAAATGAATAAATGAATAAATGAATAAATGAATAAATGAATAAATGAATAAATGAATAAATGAATAAATGAATAAATGAATAAATGAATAAATGAATAAATGAATAAATGAATAAATGGATGAATGAATAAATGAATAAATGAATAAATGAATAAATGAATAAATAAATTAATAAAAAAATGAATAAATGAATAAATAAATCAATGAACTAATGAATTAATGAATAAATGAATGATCGAATAAATGAATAAATGAATAAATGACAAAATGAATAAATGAATAAATGAATAAATGAATAAATGAATAAATGAATAAACAAATAAATGAATAAATGAATAAATGAATAAATGAATAAATGAATAAATGAATAAATGAATAAATGAATAAATGAATAAATGAATAAATGAATAAATGAATAAATGAATAAATGAATAAATGAATAAATGAATAAATGAATAAATGAATAAATGAATAAATGAATAAATGAATAAATGAATAAATGAATGAATGAATGAATGAATAAATGAATAAATGAATAAATGAATGAATGAATAAATGAATAAATGAATAAATGAATAAATGAATAAATGAATAAATGAATAAATGAATAAATGAATAAATGAATAAATGAATAAATGAATAAATGAATAAATGAATAAATGAATAAATGAATAAATGAATAAATGAATAAATGAATAAATGAATAAATGAATAAATGAATAAATGAATAAATGAATAAATGAATAAATGAATAAATGAATTAATGAATTAATGAATTAATGAATAAATGAATAAATGAATAAATGAATTAATGAATTAATGAATAAATGAATAAATGAATAAATGAATGAATGAATAAATAAATAAATGAATAAATAAATAAATGAATAAATGAATGAATGAATAAATGAATAAATGAATAAATGAATAAATGAATAAATGAATAAATGAATAAATGAATAAATGAATAAATGAATGAATGAATGAATGAATAAATGAATAAATGAATAAATGAATAAATGAATAAATGAATAAATGAATAAATGAATAAATGAATAAATGAATAAATGAATAAATGAATAAATGAATAAATGAATAAATGAATAAATGAATAAATGAATAAATGAATAAATGAATAAATGAATAAATGAATAAATGAATAAATGAATAAATGAATAAATGAATAAATGAATAAATGAATAAATGAATAAATGAATAAATGAATAAATGAATAAATGAATAAATGAATAAATGAATAAATGAATAAATGAATAAATGAATAAATGAATAAATGAATAAATGAATAAATGAATAAATGAATAAATGAATAAATGAATAAATGAATAAATGAATAAATGAATAAATGAATAAATGAATAAATGAATAAATGAATAAATGAATAAATGAATAAATGAATAAATAAATAAATGAATAAATGAATAAATGAATAAATGAATAAATGAATAAATGAATGAATGAATAAATGAATAAATGAATAAATGAATAAATAAATAAATGAATAAATGAATAAATGAATAAATGAATAAATGAATAAATGAATAAATGAATGAATGAATAAATGAGTAAATGATTGAATGAATAAATGAATAAATGAATAAATGAATAAATGAATAAATGATTAAATGAATAAATGAATAAATGAATGGATGAATGAATGGATAAATGAATGAATGAATAAATGAATAAATAAATTAATAAAAAAATGAATAAATGAATGAATAAATCAATGAATTAATGAATTAATGAATAAATAAATGATCGAATAAATGAATAAATGAATAAATGAATAAATGAATAAATGAATAAATGAATAAATGAATAAATGAATAAATGAATAAATGAATAAATGAATAAATGAATAAATGAATAAATGAATAAATGAATAAATGAATAAATGAATAAATGAATAAATGAATGAATGAATAAATGAATAAATAAATAAATGAATAAATGAATGAATGAATAAATGGATAAATGAATAAATGAATAAATGAATGAATGAATAAATGAATAAATGAATAAATGAATAAATGAATAAATAAATGAATAAATAAATGAATAAATGAATAAATGAATAAATGAATAAATGAATAAATGAATAAATGAATAAATGAATAAATGAATAAATGAATAAATGAATAAATGAATAAATGAATAAATGAATAAATGAATAAATGAATAAATGAATAAATGAATAAATGAATAAATGAATAAATGAATAAATGAATAAATGAATAAATGAATAATTGAATAAATGAATAAATGAATAAATGAATAAATGAATAAATGAATAAATGAATAAATGAATAAATGAATAAATGAATAAATGAATAAATGAATAAATGAATAAATGAATAAATGAATAAATGAATAAATGAATAAATGAATGAATGAATAAATGAATAAATGAATAAATGAATAAATGAATAAATGAATAAATGAATAAATGAATAAATGAATAAATGAATAAATGAATAAATGAATAAATGAATAAATGAATAAATGAATAAATGAATAAATGAATAAATGAATAAATGAATAAATGAATAAATGAATAAATGAATAAATGAATAAATGAATAAATGAATAAATGAATAAATGAATAAATGAATAGATGAATAAATGAATAAATGAATAAATGAATAAATGAATAAATGAATAAATGAATAAATGAATAAATGAATAAATGAATAAATGAATAAATGAATAAATGAATAAATGAATAAATGAATAAATGAATAAATGAATAAATGAATAAATGAATAAATGAATAAATGAATAAATGAATAAATGAATAAATGAATAAATGAATAAATGAATAAATGAATAAATGAATAAATGAATAAATGAATAAATGAATAAATGAATAAATGAATAAATGAATAAATGAATAAATGAATAAATAAATAAATGAATAAATGAATAAATGAATAAATGAATAAATGAATAAATGAATAAATGAATAAATGAATAAATGAATAAATGAATAAATGAATAAATGAATAAATGAATAAATGAATAAATGAATAAATGAATAAATGAATAAATGAATAAATGAATAAATGAATAAATGAATAAATGAATAAATGAATAAATGAATAAATGAATAAATGAATAAATGAATAAATGAATAAATGAATAAATGAATAAATGAATAAATGAATAAATGAATTAATGAATTAATGAATTAATGAATAAATGAATAAATGAATAAATGAATAAATGAATGAATGAATAAATGAATAAATGAATAAATAAATAAATGAATAAATGAATAAATGAATAAATGAATAAATGAATAAATGAATAAATGAATAAATGAATAAATGAATAAATGAATAAATGAATAAATGAATAAATGAATGAATGAATGAATGAATAAATGAATAAATGAATAAATGAATAAATGAATAAATGAATAAATGAATAAATGAATAAATGAATAAATGAATAAATGAATAAATGAATAAATGAATAAATGAATAAATGAATAAATAAATAAATGAATAAATGAATAAATGAATAAATGAATAAATGAATAAATGAATAAATGAATAAATGAATAAATGAATAAATGAATAAATGAATAAATGAATAAATGAATAAATGAATAAATGAATAAATGAATAAATGAATAAATGAATAAATGAATAAATGAATAAATGAATAAATGAATAAATGAATAAATGAATAAATGAATAAATAAATAAATGAATAAATGAATAAATGAATAGATGAATAAATGAATAAATGAATGAATGAATAAATGAATAAATGAATAAATGAATAAATGAATAAATAAATAAATGAATAAATGAATAAATGAATAAATGAATAAATGAATAAATGAATAAATGAATAAATGAATGAATGAATAAATGAGTAAATGATTGAATGAATAAATGAATAAATGAATAAATGAATAAATGAATAAATGAATAAATGAATAAATGAATAAATGAATGGATAAATGAATGGATAAATGAATGAATGAATAAATGAATAAATAAATTAATAAAAAAATGAATAAATGAATGAATAAATCAATAAATTAATGAATTAATGAATAAATAAATGATCGAATAAATAAATAAATGAATAAATGAATAAATGAATAAATGAATGAATGAATGAATGAATAAATGAATAAATGAATAAATGAATAAATGAATAAATGAATAAATGAATAAATGAATAAATGAATAAATGAATAAATGAATAAATGAATAAATGAATAAATGAATAAATGAATAAATGAATAAATGAATAAATGAATAAATGAATAAATGAATAAATGAATAAATGAATAAATGAATAAATGAATAAATGAATAAATGAATAAATGAATAAATGAATAAATGAATAAATGAATAAATGAATAAATGAATAAATGAATAAATGAATAAATGAATAAATGAATAAATGAATAAATGAATAAATGAATAAATGAATAAATGAATAAATGAATAAATGAATAAATGAATAAATGAATAAATGAATAAATGAATAAATGAATAAATGAATAAATGAATAAATGTATAAATGAATAAATGAATAAATGAATAAATGAATAAATGAATAAATGAATGAATGAATAAATGAATAAATCAATAAATGAATAAATGAATGAATGAATAAATGAATAAATGAATAAATAAATAAATGAATAAATGAATAAATGAATAAATGAATAAATGAATAAATGAATGAATGAATAAATGAATAAATGAATAAATGAATAAATAAATAAATGAATAAATGAATAAATGAATAAATGAATCAATGAATAAATGAATAAATGAATGAATGAATAAATGAGTAAATGATTGAATGAATAAATGAATAAATGAATAAATGAATAAATGAATAAATAAATGGATGAATGAATGGATAAATGAATGAATGAATAAATGAATAAATAAATTAATAAAAAAATGAATAAATGAATGAATAAATCAATGAATTAATGAATTAATGAATAAATAAATGATCGAATAAATGAATAAATGAATAAATGAATAAATGAATAAATGAATAAATGAATAAATAAATACATGAATAAATGAATAAATGAAAAAATGAATAAATGAATGAATGAATAAATGAATAAATGAATAAATAAATAAATGAATAAATGAATAAATGAATAAATGAATAAATGAATAAATGAATAAATGAATAAATGAATAAATGAATAAATGAATAAATGAATAAATGAATAAATGAATAAATGAATAAATGAATAAATGAATGAATAAATAAATAAATACATGAATAAATGAATAAATGAATAAATGAATAAATGAATAAATGAATAAATGAATAAATGAATAAATGAATAAATGAATAAATGAATAAATGAATAAATGAATAAATGAATAAATGAATGAATGAATAAATGAATAAATGAATAAATGAATGAATGAATAAATGAATAAATGAATAAATGAATAAATGAATAAATAAATAAATGAGTTAATGAATAAATGAATAAATGAATAAATGAATAAATGAATGAATGAATAAATGAATAAATGAATAAATGAATAAATGAATAAATGAATAAATGAATAAATGAATAAATGAATAAATGAATAAATGAATAAATGAATAAATGAATAAATAAATAAATGAATAAATGAATAAATGAATAAATGAATAAATGAATAAATGAATAAATGAATAAATGAATAAATGAATAAATGAATAAATGAATAAATGAATAAATGAATAAATGAATAAATGAATGAATAAATAAATGAATACATGAATGAATGAATAAATGAATAAATGAATAAATGAATAAATGAATAAATGAATAAATGAATAAATGAATAAATGAATAAATAAATAAATGAATAAATGAATAAATGAATAAATGAATAAATGGATGAATGAATGAATGAATAAATGAATAAATGAATAAATGAATAAATAAATTAATAAAAAAATAAATAAATGAATAAATAAATCAATGAACTAATGAATTAATGAATAAATGAATGATCGAATAAATGAATAAATGAATAAATGACAAAATGAATAAATGAATAAATGAATAAATGAATAAATGAATAAATGAATAAACAAATAAATGAATAAATGAATAAATGAATAAATGAATAAATGAATAAATGAATAAATGAATAAATGAATAAATGAATAAATGAATAAATGAATAAATGAATAAATGAATAAATGAATAAATGAATAAATGAATAAATGAATAAATGAATAAATGAATAAATGAATAAATGAATAAATGAATAAATGAATAAATAAATAAATGAATAAATGAATAAATGAATAAATCAATGAATGAATAAATGAATAAATGAATAAATAAATAAATGAATAAATAAATAAATGAATAAATGAATAAATAAATAAATGAATAAATGAATAAATGAATAAATAAATGAATGAATAAATGAATAAATGAATAAATGAATAAATGAATAAATGAATAAATGAATAAATGAATAAATGAATAAATGAATAAATGAATAAATGAATAAATGAATGAATG
>CAXAQZ010000619.1:0-7500 GCA_963971145.1 Sussaba pulchella | reverse complement strand
AATGAATAAATGAATAAATGAATAAATGAATAAATAAATAAATGAATAAATAAATGAATAAATAAATGAATAAATGAATAAATGAATAAATGAATAAATGAATAAATGAATAAATGAATAAATGAATAAATAAATAAATGAATGAATGAATAAATAAATAAATGAATAAATGAATAAATGAATAAATGAATAAATGAATAAATGAATAAATGAATAAATAAATGAATAAATAAATGAATTAATGAATAAATGAATAAATGAATAAATGAATAAATGAATAAATGAATAAATGAATAAATGAATAAATGAATGAATGAATAAATGAATAAATGAATAAATGAATAAATGAATAAATGAATAAATGAATAAATGAATAAATGAATAAATGAATAAATGAATAAATGAATAAATGAATAAATGAATAAATGAATAAATGAATGAATGAATAAATAAATAAATGAATGAATAAATGAATAAATGAATAAATGAATTAATGAATAAATGAATAAATGAATAAATGAATGAATGAATGAATGGATAAATAAATGAATGAATAAATGAATAAATGAATAAATGAATAAATGAATAAATGAATAAATAAATAAATGAATAAATGAATAAATGAATAAATGAATAAATGAATAAATAAATAAATGAATAAATAAATAAATGAATAAATGAATAAATGAATAAATGAATAAATGAATAAATGAATAAATGAATAAATGAATAAATGAATAAATGAATAAATGAATAAATGAATAAATGAATAAATGAATAAATGAATAAATGAATAAATGAATAAATGAATAAATAAATAAATAAATAAATGAATAAATGAATAAATGAATAAATGAATAAATGAATAAATGAATAAATGAATAAATGAATAAATGAATAAATGAATAAATGAATAAATGAATAAATGAATAAATGAATAAATGAATAAATGAATAAACGAATAAATAAATAAATGAATATATGAATAAATGAATAAATGAATAAATGAATAAATGAATAAATGAATAAATAAATAAATGAATAAATGAATAAATGAATAAATGAATGAATGAATGAATGAATAAATGAATAAATGAATGAATGAATAAATGAATAAATGAATTAATGAATAAATGAATGAATGAATGAATGAATGAATAAATAAATGCATAAATGAATGAATGAATAAATGAATAAATGAATAAATGAATAAATGAATAAATGAATAAATGAATAAATGAATGAATGAATGAATGAATAAATGAATAAATGAATAAATAAATGAATAAATAAATGAATGAATGAATGAATAAATAAATGAATAAATAAATAAATAAATAATTGAATGAATGGATAAATGAATAAATGAATAAATGAATAAATGAATAAATGAATAAATGAATAAATGAATAAATGAATAAATGAATAAATGAATAAATGAATAAATGAATAAATGAATAAATGAATAAATGAATAAATGAATAAATGAATAAATGAATAAATGAATAAATGAATAAATGAATAAATGAATAAATGAATAAATGAATAAAGGAATAAATGAATAAATGAATAAATGAATAAATAAATAAATGAATAAATGAATGAATGAATAAATGAATAAATGAATAAATGAATAAATGAATAAATGAATAAATGAATAAATGAATAAATGAATAAATGAATGAATGAATAAATGAATAAATGAATAAATGAATGAATGAATAAATGAATAAATGAATAAATGAATGAATGAATAAATGAATAAATGAATAAATGAATAAATGAATAAATGAATAAATGAATAAATGAATAAATGAATAAATGAATAAATGAATAAATGAATAAATGAATAAATGAATAAATGAATAAATGAATAAATGAATAAATGAATAAATGAATAAATGAATAAATGAATAAATGAATAAATGAATAAATGAATAAATGAATAAATGAATAAATGAATAAATGAATAAATGAATAAATGAATAAATGAATAAATGAATAAATGAATAAATGAATAAATGAATAAAGGAATAAATGAATAAATGAATAAATGAATAAATAAATAAATGAATAAATGAATGAATGAATAAATGAATAAATGAATAAATGAATAAATGAATAAATGAATAAATGAATAAATGAATAAATGAATAAATGAATGAATGAATAAATGAATAAATGAATAAATGAATGAATGAATAAATGAATAAATGAATAAATGAATGAATGAATAAATGAATAAATGAATAAATGAATAAATGAATAAATGAATAAATGAATAAATGAATAAATGAATAAATGAATAAATGAATAAATGAATAAATGAATAAATGAATAAATGAATAAATGGATAAATGAATAAACGAATAAATAAATAAATGAATATATGAATAAATGAATGAATGAATAAATGAATAAATGAATAAATAAATGAATGAATAAATGAATAAATGAAGAAATGAATGAATGAATAAATGAATAAATGAATAAATGAATTAATGAATAAATGAATGAATGAATAAATGAATAAATGAATAAATGAATAAATAAATAAGTAAATGAAAAAATGAATAAATAAATGGATGAGTAAATAAATAAATGAATGAATAGATAAATGAATAAATGAATGAATGAATAAATAAATGAATAAATAAATAAATCAATGAATAAATAAATAAATAAATAAATGAATAAATGAATAAATGAATAAATGAATAAATGAATGATTGAATCAATAAATAAATGAATAAATGAATAAATGAATAAATGAATAAATGATTAAATGAATGAATGAATAAATGAATAAATGAATAAATGAATGAATGAATAAATAAATAAATGAATAAATGAATAAACGAATGAATGAATAAATGAATAAATGAATAAATGAATGAATGAATAAAAAAATAAATAAATAAATGAATAAAGGAATTAATGAATAAATAAATAAATGAATAAATGAATAAATGAATAAATGAATAAATGAATAAATGAATAAATGAATAAATGAATAAATGAATAAATGAATAAATGAATAAATGAATAAATGAATAAATGAATAAATGAATAAATGAATAAATGAATAAATAAATAAATGAATAAATAAATGAATAAATAAATGAATAAATGAATAAATAAATAAATGAATAAATGAATAAATGAATAAATGAATAAATGAATAAATGAATAAATGAATAAATGAATAAATGAATAAATAAATAAATGAATAAATGAATAAATGAATAAATGAATAAATGAATAAATGAATAAATGAATAAATGAATAAATGAATAAATGAATAAATGAATAAATGAATAAATGAATAAATGAATAAATGAATAAATGAATAAATGAATAAATGAATAAATGGATAAATGAATAAATGAATAAATGAATAAATGAATAAATGAATAAATGAATAAATGAATAAATGAATAAATGAATAAATGAATAAATGAATAAATGAATAAATGAATAAATGAATAAATGAATAAATGAATAAATGAATAAATGAATAATTGAATAAATGAATAAATGAATAAATGAATAAATGAATAAATGAATAAATAAATAAATGAATGAATGAATGAATAAATAAATGAATAAATGAATAAATGAATAAATGAATAAATGAATAAATGAATAAATGAATAAATGAATAAAGGAATAAATGAATAAATGAATAAATGAATGAATGAATAAATGAATAAATGAATAAATGAATAAATGAATAAATGAATAAATGAATAAATGAATAAATGAATAAATGAATAAATGAATAAATGAATAAATGAATAAATGAATAAATGAATAAATGAATAAATGAATAAATGAATAAATAAATAAATGAATAAATGAATAAATGAATAAATGAATAAATGAATAAATGAATAAATGAATAAATGAATCAATGAATAAATGAATAAATAAATAAATGGATAAATGAATAAATGAATAAATGAATAAATGAATAAATGAATAAATGAATAAATGAATAAATGAATAAATGAATAAATGAATAAATGAATAAATAAATAAATGAATAAACGAATCAATAAATAAATGAATAAATGAATAAATGAATAAATGAATAAATGAATAAATGAATAAATGAATAAATGAATAAATGAATAAATGAATAAATGAATAAATGAATAAATGAATAAATGAATAAATAAATAAATGAATAAATGAATAAATGAATAAATGAATAAATGAATAAATGAATAAATGAATAAATGAATAAATGAATAAATGAATAAATGAATAAATGAATAAATGAATAAATGAATAAATGAATGAATGAATAAATGAATAAATGAATAAATGAATAAATGAATAAATGAATAAATGAATAAACGAATAAATAAATAAATGAATATATGAATAAATGAATGAATGAATAAATGAATAAATGAATAAATAAATAAATGAATAAATGAATAAATGAAGAAATGAATGAATGAATAAATGAATAAATGAATAAATGAATAAATGAATAAATGAATAAATGAATAAATGAATAAATGAATAAATGAATAAATGAATAAATGAATAAATGAATAAATGAATAAATGAATAAATGAATAAATGAATAAATGAATAAATGAATAAATGAATGAATAAATAAATGAATGAATAAATAAATGCATAAATGAATAAATGAATAAATGAATAAATGAATAAATGAATAAATGAATATATAAATAAATGAATAAATGAATAAATGAATAAATGAATAAAAGAATAAATGAATAAATGAATGAATGAATGAATAAATAAATGAATGAATAAATAAATAAATTATTGAATGAATGGATAAATGAATAAATGAATAAATGAATAAATGAATAAATGAATAAATGAATAAATGAATAAATGAATAAATGAATAAATGAATAAATGAATAAATGAATAAATGAATAAATGAATAAATGAATAAATGAATAAATGAATAAATGAATGAATGAATAATTGAATAAATGAATAAATGAATAAATGAATAAATGAATAAATGAATAAATGAATAAATGAATAAATGAATAAATGAATAAATGAATAAATGAATAAATGAATAAATGAATAAATGAATAAATGAATAAATGAATAAATGAATAAATGAACAAATGAATAAATGAATAAATGAATAAATAAATGAATAAATAAATGAATAAATGAATAAATGAATAAATGAATAAATGAATAAATGAATAAATGAATAAATGAATAAATGAATGAATGAATAAATGAATAAATGAATAAATGAATAAATGAATAAATGAATAAATGAATAAATGAATAAATGAATAAATGAATAAATGAATAAATGAATAAATGAATGAATGAATAAATAAATAAATGAATGAATAAATGAATAAATGAATAAATGAATTAATGAATAAATGAATAAATGAATAAATGAATGAATGAATAAATGAATAAATAAATGAATGAATAAATGAATAAATCAATAAATGAATAAATGAATAAATGAATAAATAAATAAATGAATAAATGAATAAATGAATAAATGAATAAATGAATAAATGAATAAATGAATAAATGAATAAATGAATAAATGAATAAATGAATAAATGAATAAATGAATAAATGAATAAATGAATAAATGAATAAATGAATAAATGAATAAATGAATAAATGAATAAATGAATAAATGAATAAATGAATAAATGAATAAATGAATAAATGAATAAATGAATAAATAAATAAATGAATAAATGAATAAATGAATAAATGAATAAATGAATAAATGAATAAATGAATAAATGAATAAATGAATAAATGAATAAATGAATAAATGAATAAATGAATAAATGAATAAATGAATAAACGAATAAATAAATAAATGAATATATGAATAAATGAATAAATGAATAAATGAATAAATGAATAAATGAATAAATAAATAAATGAATAAATGAATAAATGAATAAATGAATGAATGAATGAATGAATAAATGAATAAATGAATAAATGAATGAATGAATAAATGAATAAATGAATAAATGAATGAATAAATAAATGAATGAATAAATAAATGCATAAATGAATGAATGAATAAATGAATAAATGAATAAATGAATAAATGAATAAATGAATAAATGAATAAATGAATGAATGAATAAATGAATAAATGAATAAATGAATGAATGAATAAATGAATGAATGAATGAATAAATAAATGAATAAATAAATAAATAAATTATTGAATGAATGGATAAATGAATAAATGAATAAATGAATAAATGAATAAATGAATAAATGAATAAATGAATAAATGAATAAATGAATAAATGAATAAATGAATAAATGAATAAATGAATAAATGAATAAATGAATAAATGAATAAATGAATAAATGAATAAATGAATAAATGAATAAAGGAATAAATGAATAAATGAATAAATGAATAAATAAATAAATGAATAAATGAATGAATGAATAAATGAATAAATGAATAAATGAATAAATGAATAAATGAATAAATGAATAAATGAATAAATGAATAAATGAATAAATGAATAAATGAATAAATGAATAAATGAATAAATGAATAAATGAATAAATAAATGAATGAATAAATGAATGAATGAATAAATGAATAAATGAATAAATGAATAAATGAATAAATGAATAAATGAATAAATGAATAAATGAATAAATGAATAAATGAATAAATGAATAAATGAATAAATGAATAAATGAATAAATGAATAAATGAATAAATGAATAAATGAATAAATGAATAAATGAATAAATGAATAAATGAATAAATGAAGAAATGAATAAATGAATAAATGAATAAATGAATAAATGAATAAATGAATAAATGAATGAATGAATAAATGAATAAATGAATAAATGAATAAATAAATAAATGAATAAATGAATAAATGAATAAATGAATAAATGAATAAATGAATAAATGAATAAATGAATAAATGAATAAATGAATAAATGAATAAATGAATAAATGAATAAATGAATAAATGAATAAATGAATAAATGAATAAATGAATAAATGAATAAATGAATAAATGAATAAATGAATAAATGAATAAATGAATAAATGAATAAATGAATAAATGAATAAATAAATGATAGAATAAATGAATAAATAAATAATTGAATGAATGAATAAATGAATAAATGAATAAATGAATAAATGAATAAATGAATAAATGAATAAATGAATAAATGAATAAATGAATAAATGAATAAATGAATAAATGAATAAATGAATAAATGAATAAATGAATAAATGAATAAATGAATAAATGAATAAATGAATAAATGAATAAATGAATAAATGAATAAATGAATAAATGAATAAATGAATAAATGAATGAATGAATAAATGAATAAATGAATAAATGAATAAATGAATAAATGAATAAATGAATAAATGAATAAATGAATAAATGAATAAATGAATAAATGAATAAATGAATAAATGAATAAATGAATAAATGAATA
>CAXAQZ010000618.1:355882-420882 GCA_963971145.1 Sussaba pulchella | reverse complement strand
GTGTTTGTGTTTGTGTTTGTGTTTGTGTTTGTGTTTGTGTTTGTGTTTGTGTTTGTGTTTGTGTTTGTGTTTGTGTTTGTGTTTGTGTTTGTGTTCGTGTTTGTGTTTGTGTTTGTGTTTGTGTTTGTGTTTGTGTTTGTGTTTGTGTTTGTGTTTGTGTTTGTGTTTGTGTTTGTGTTTGTGTTTGTGTTTGTGTTTGTGTTTGTGTTTGTGTTTGTGTTTGTGTTTGTGTTTGTGTTTGTGTTTGTGTTTGTGTTTGTGTTTGTGTTTGTGTTTGTGTTTGTGTTTGTGTTTGTGTTTGTGTTTGTGTTTGTGTTTGTGTTTGTGTTTGTGTTTGTGTTTGTGTTTGTGTTTGTGTTTGTGTTTGTGTTTGTGTTTGTGTTTGTGTTTGTAATTGTGTTTGTGTTTGTGTTTGCGTTTGCGTTTGTGTTTGTGTTTGTGTTTGTGTTTGTGTTCGTGTTTGTGTTTGTGTTTGTGTTTGTGTTTGTGTTTGTGTTTGTGTTTGTGTTTGTGTTTGTGTTTGCGTTTGCGTTTGCATTTGTGTTTGTGTTTGTGTTTGTGTTTGTGTTTGTGTTTGTGTTTGTGTTTGTGTTTGTGTTTGTGTTTGTGTTTGTGTTTGTGTTTGTGTTTGTGTTTGAGTTTGTGTTAGTGTTTGTGTTTGTGTTTGTGTTTGTGTTTGTGTTTGTGTTTGTGTTTGTGTTTGTGTTTGTGTTTGTGTTTGTGTTTGTGTTTGTGTTTGTGTTTGTGTTCGTGTTTGTGTTCGTGTTTGTGTTTGTGTTCGTGTTTGTGTTTGTGTTTGTGTTTGTGTTTGTGTTTGTGTTTGTGTTTGTGTTTGTGTTTGTGTTTGTGTTTGTGTTTGTGTTTGTGTTTGTGTTTGTGTTTGTGTTTGTGTTTGTGTTTGTGTTTGTGTTTGTGTTTGTGTTTGTGTTTGTGTTTGTGTTTGTGTTTGTGTTTGTGTTTGTGTTTGTGTTTGTGTTTGTGTTCGTGTTCGTGTTCGTGTTTGTGTTTGTGTTTGTGTTTGTGTTTGTGTTTGTGTTTGTGTTTGTGTTTGTGTTTGTGTTTGCGTTTGCGTTTGCGTTCGCGTTCGCGTTTGCGTTTGCGTTTGCGTTTGCGTTTGCGTTTGCGTTTGTGTTTGTGTTTGTGTTTGTGTTTGTGTTTGTGTTTGTGTTTGTGTTTGTGTTTGTGTTTGTGTTTGTGTTTGTGTTTGTGTTTGTGTTTGTGTTTGTGTTTGTGTTTGTGTTTGTGTTTGTGTTTGTGTTTGTGTTTGTGTTTGTGTTTGTGTTTGTGTTTGTGTTTGTGTTCGTGTTCGTGTTTGTGTTTGTGTTTGTGTTTGTGTTTGTGTTTGTGTTTGTGTTTGTGTTTGTGTTTGTGTTTGTGTTTGTGTTTGTGTTTGTGTTTGTGTTTGTGTTTGTGTTTGTGTTTGTGTTTGTGTTTGTGTTTGTGTTTGTGTTTGTGTTTGTGTTTGTGTTTGTGTTTGTGTTTGTGTTTGTGTTTGTGTTTGTGTTTGTGTTTGTGTTTGTGTTTGTGTTTGTGTTTGTGTTTGTGTTTGTGTTTGTGTTTGTGTTTGTGTTTGTGTTTGTGTTTGTGTTTGTGTTTGTGTTTGTGTTTGTGTTTGTGTTTGTGTTTGTGTTTGTGTTTGTGTTTGTGTTTGTGTTTGTGTTTGTGTTTGTGTTTGTGTTTGTGTTTGTGTTTGTGTTTGTGTTTGTGTTTGTGTTTGTGTTTGTGTTTGTGTTTGTGTTTGTGTTTGTGTTTGTGTTTGTGTTTGTGTTTGTGTTTGTGTTTGTGTTTGTGTTTGTGTTTGTGTTTGTGTTTGTGTTTGTGTTTGTGTTTGTGTTTGTGTTTGTGTTTGTGTTTGTGTTTGTGTTTGTGTTTGTGTTTGTGTTTGTTTGTGTTTGTGTTTGTGTTTGTGTTTGTGTTCGTGTTCGTGTTCGTGTTCGTGTTCGTGTTCGTGTTCGTGTTCGTGTTCGTGTTCGTGTTTGTGTTTGTGTTTGTGTTTGTGTTTGTGTTTGTGTTTGTGTTTGTGTTTGTGTTTGTGTTTGTGTTGTGTTTGTGTTTGTGTTTGTGTTTGTGTTTGTGTTTGTGTTTGTGTTTGTGTTTGTGTTTGTGTTTGTGTTTGTGTTTGTGTTTGTGTTTGTGTTTGTGTTTGTGTTTGTGTTTGTGTTTGTGTTTGTGTTTGTGTTTGTGTTTGTGTTTGTGTTTGTGTTTGTGTTTGTGTTTGTGTTTGTGTTTGTGTTTGTGTTTGTGTTTGTGTTTGTGTTTGTGTTTGTGTTTGTGTTTGTGTTTGTGTTTGTGTTTGTGTTTGTGTTTGTGTTTGTGTTTGTGTTTGTGTTTGTGTTTGTGTTTGTGTTTGTGTTTGTGTTTGTGTTTGTGTTTGTGTTTGTGTTTGTGTTTGTGTTTGTGTTTGTGTTTGTGTTTGTGTTTGTGTTTGTGTTTGTGTTTGTGTTTGTGTTTGTGTTTGTGTTTGTGTTTGTGTTTGTGTTTGTGTTTGTGTTTGTGTTTGTGTTTGTGTTTGTGTTTGTGTTTGTGTTTGTGTTTGTGTTTGTGTTTGTGTTTGTGTTTGTGTTTGTGTTTGTGTTTGTGTTTGTGTTTGTGTTTGTGTTTGTGTTTGTGTTTGTGTTTGTGTTTGTGTTTGTGTTTGTGTTTGTGTTTGTGTTTGTGTTTGTGTTTGTGTTTGTGTTTGTGTTTGTGTTTGTGTTTGTGTTTGTGTTTGTGTTTGTGTTTGTGTTTGTGTTTGTGTTTGTGTTTGTGTTTGTGTTCGTGTTCGTGTTTGTGTTCGTGTTTGTGTTTGTGTTTGTGTTTGTGTTTGTGTTGGTGTTTGTGTTGGTGTTTGTGTTTGTGTTTGTGTTTGTGTTTGTGTTTGTGTTTGTGTTTGTGTTTGTGTTTGTGTTTGTGTTTGTGTTTGTGTTTGTGTTTGTGTTTGTGTTTGTGTTTGTGTTTGTGTTTGTGTTTGTGTTTGTGTTTGTGTTTGTGTTTGTGTTTGTGTTTGTGTTCGTGTTCGTGTTCGTGTTCGTGTTCGTGTTTGTGTTTGTGTTTGTGTTTGTGTTTGTGTTTGTGTTTGTGTTTGTGTTTGTGTTTGCGTTTGCGTTTGCGTTTGCGTTCGCGTTCGCGTTCGCGCTTGCGTTTGCGTTTGCGCTTGCGTTTGCGTTTGCGTTTGCGTTTGCGTTTGTGTTTGTGTTTGTGTTTGTGTTTGTGTTTGTGTTTGTGTTTGTGTTTGTGTTTGTGTTTTGTGTTTGTGTTTGTGTTTGTGTTTGTGTTTGTGTTTGTGTTTGTGTTTGTGTTTGTGTTTGTGTTTGTGTTTGTGTTTTGTGTTTGTGTTTGTGTTTGTGTTTGTGTTTGTGTTTGTGTTTGTGTTTGTGTTTGTGTTTGTGTTTGTGTTTGTGTTTGTGTTTGTGTTTGTGTTTGTGTTTGTGTTTGTGTTTGTGTTTGTGTTTGTGTTTGTGTTTGTGTTTGTGTTTGTGTTTGTGTTTGTGTTTGTGTTTGTGTTTGTGTTTGTGTTTGTGTTTGTGTTTGTGTTTGTGTTTGTGTTGTGTTTGTGTTTGTGTTTGTGTTTGTGTTTGTGTTTGTGTTTGTGTTTGTGTTTGTGTTTGTGTTTGTGTTTGTGTTTGTGTTTGTGTTTGTGTTTGTGTTTGTGTTTGTGTTTGTGTTTGTGTTTGTGTTTGTGTTTGTGTTTGTGTTGTGTTGTGTTTGTGTTTGTGTTTGTGTTTGTGTTTGTGTTTGTGTTTGTGTTTGTGTTTGTGTTTGTGTTTGTGTTTGTGTTTGTGTTTGTGTTTGTGTTTGTGTTGTGTTTGTGTTTGTGTTTGTGTTTGTGTTTGTGTTTGTGTTTGTGTTTGTGTTTTGTGTTTGTGTTTGTGTTTGTGTTTGTGTTTGTGTTTGTGTTTGTGTTTGTGTTTGTGTTTGTGTTTGTGTTTGTGTTTGTGTTTGTGTTTGTGTTTGTGTTTGTGTTTGTGTTTGTGTTTGTGTTTGTGTTTGTGTTTGTGTTTGTGTTTGTGTTTGTGTTTGTGTTTGTGTTTGTGTTTGTGTTTGTGTTTGTGTTTGTGTTTGTGTTTGTGTTTGTGTTTGTGTTTGTGTTTGTGTTTGTGTTTGTGTTTGTGTTTGTGTTTGTGTTTGTGTTTGTGTTTGTGTTTGTGTTTGTGTTTGTGTTTGTGTTTGTGTTTGTGTTTGTGTTTGTGTTTGTGTTTGTGTTTGTGTTTGTGTTTGTGTTTGTGTTTGTGTTTGTGTTTGTGTTTGTGTTTGTGTTTGTGTTTGTGTTTGTGTTTGTGTTTGTGTTTGTGTTTGTGTTTGTGTTTGTGTTTGTGTTTGTGTTTGTGTTTGTGTTTGTGTTTGTGTTTGTGTTTGTGTTTGTGTTTGTGTTTGTGTTTGTGTTGTGTTTGTGTTTGTGTTTGTGTTTGTGTTTGTGTTTGTGTTTGTGTTTGTGTTTGTGTTTGTGTTTGTGTTTGTGTTTGTGTTTGTGTTTGTGTTTGTGTTTGTGTTTGTGTTTGTGTTTGTGTTTGTGTTTGTGTTTGTGTTTGTGTTTGTGTTTGTGTTTGTGTTTGTGTTTGTGTTTGTGTTTGTGTTTGTGTTTGTGTTTGTGTTTGTGTTTGTGTTTGTGTTTGTGTTTGTGTTTGTGTTTGTGTTTGTGTTTGTGTTTGTGTTTGTGTTTGTGTTTGTGTTTGTGTTTGTGTTTGTGTTTGTGTTTGTGTTTGTGTTTGTGTTTGTGTTTGTGTTTGTGTTTGTGTTTGTGTTTGTTTTTGTGTTTGTGTTCGTGATTGTGTTTGCGTTTGCGTTTGCGTTTGCGTTTGCGTTTGCGTTTGCGTTTGCGTTTGTGTTTGTGTTTGTGTTTGTGTTTGTGTTTGTGTTTGTGTTTGTGTTTGTGTTTGTGTTTGTGTTTGTGTTTGTGTTTGTGTTTGTGTTTGTGTTTGTGTTTGTGTTTGTGTTTGTGTTTGTATTTGTGTTTGTGTTTGTGTTTGTGTTTGTGTTTGTGTTTGTGTTTGTGTTTGTGTTTGTGTTTGTGTTTGTGTTTGTGTTTGTGTTTGTGTTTGTGTTTGTGTTTGTGTTTGTGTTTGTGTTTGTGTTTGTGTTTGTGTTTGTGTTTGTGTTTGTGTTTGTGTTTGTGTTCGTGTTTGTGTTTGTGTTTGTGTTTGTGTTTGTGTTTGTGTTTGTGTTTGTGTTTGTGTTTGTGTTTGTGTTTGTGTTTGTGTTTGTGTTTGTGTTTGTGTTTGTGTTTGTGTTCGTGTTCGTGTTTGTGTTTGTGTTTGTGTTTGTGTTTGTGTTTGTGTTTGTGTTTGTGTTTGTGTTTGTGTTTGTGTTTGCGTTTGCGTTTGCGTTTGCGTTTGCGTTTGCGTTTGCGTTTGCGTTTGCGTTTGTGTTTGTGTTTGTGTTTGTGTTTGTGTTTGTGTTTGTGTTTGTGTTTGTGTTTGTGTTTGTGTTTGTGTTTGTGTTTGTGTTTGTGTTTGTGTTTGTGTTTGTGTTTGTGTTTGTGTTTGTGTTTGTGTTTGTGTTTGTGTTTGTGTTTGTGTTTGTGTTTGTGTTTGTGTTTGTGTTTGTGTTTGTGTTTGTGTTTGTGTTTGTGTTTGTGTTTGTGTTTGTGTTTGTGTTTGTGTTTGTGTTTGTGTTTGTGTTTGTGTTTGTGTTTGTGTTTGTGTTTGTGTTTGTGTTTGTGTTTGTGTTTGTGTTTGTGTTTGTGTTTGTGTTTGTGTTTGTGTTTGTGTTTGTGTTTGTGTTTGTGTTTGTGTTTGTGTTTGTGTTTGTGTTTGTGTTTGTGTTTGTGTTTGTGTTTGTGTTTGTGTTTGTGTTTGTGTTTGTGTTTGTGTTTGTGTTTGTGTTTGTGTTTGTGTTTGTGTTTGTGTTTGTGTTTGTGTTTGTGTTTGTGTTTGTGTTTGTGTTTGTGTTTGTGTTTGTGTTTGTGTTTGTGTTTGTGTTTGTGTTTGTGTTTGTGTTTGTGTTTGTGTTTGTGTTTGTGTTTGTGTTTGTGTTTGTGTTTGTGTTTGTGTTTGTGTTTGTGTTTGTGTTTGTGTTTGTGTTTGTGTTTGTGTTTGTGTTTGTGTTTGTGTTTGTGTTTGTGTTTGTGTTTGTGTTTGTGTTTGTGTTTGTGTTTGTGTTTGTGTTTGTGTTTGTGTTTGTGTTTGTGTTTGTGTTTGTGTTTGTGTTTGTGTTTGTGTTTGTGTTTGTGTTTGTGTTTGTGTTTGTGTTTGTGTTTGTGTTTGTGTTTGTGTTTGTGTTTGTGTTTGTGTTTGTGTTTGTGTTTGTGTTTGTGTTTGTGTTTGTGTTTGTGTTTGTGTTTGTGTTTGTGTTTGTGTTTGTGTTTGTGTTTGTGTTTGTGTTTGTGTTTGTGTTTGTGTTTGTGTTTGTGTTTGTGTTTGTGTTTGTGTTTGTGTTTGTGTTTGTGTTTGTGTTTGTGTTTGTGTTTGTGTTTGTGTTTGTGTTTGTGTTTGTGTTTGTGTTTGTGTTTGTGTTTGTGTTTGTGTTTGTGTTTGTGTTTGTGTTTGTGTTTGTGTTTGTGTTTGTGTTTGTGTTTGTGTTTGTGTTTGTGTTTGTTTTTGTGTTTGTGTTTGTGTTTGTGTTTGTGTTTGTGTTTGTGTTTGTGTTTGTGTTTGTGTTTGTGTTTGTGTTTGTGTTTGTGTTTGTGTTTGTGTTTGTGTTTGTGTTTGTGTTTGTGTTTGTGTTTGTGTTTGTGTTTGTGTTTGTGTTTGTGTTCGTGTTCGTGTTTGTGTTTGTGTTTGTGTTTGTGTTTGTGTTTGTGTTTGTGTTTGTGTTTGTGTTTGTGTTTGTGTTTGTGTTTGTGTTTGTGTTTGTGTTTGTGTTTGTGTTTGTGTTTGTGTTTGTGTTTGTGTTTGTGTTTGTGTTTGTGTTTGTGTTTGTGTTTGTGTTTGTGTTTGTGTTTGTGTTTGTGTTTGTGTTTGTGTTTGTGTTTGTGTTTGTGTTTGTGTTTGTGTTTGTGTTTGTGTTTGTGTTTGTGTTTGTGTTTGTGTTTGTGTTTGTGTTTGTGTTTGTGTTTGTGTTTGTGTTTGTGTTTGTGTTTGTGTTTGTGTTTGTGTTTGTGTTTGTGTTTGTGTTTGTGTTTGTGTTTGTGTTTGTGTTTGTGTTTGTGTTTGTGTTTGTGTTTGTGTTTGTGTTTGTGTTTGTGTTTGTGTTTGTGTTTGTGTTTGTTTTTGTGTTTGTGTTCGTGATTGTGTTTGCGTTTGCGTTTGCGTTTGCGTTTGCGTTTGCGTTTGCGTTTGCGTTTGCGTTTGTGTTTGTGTTTGTGTTTGTGTTTGTGTTTGTGTTTGTGTTTGTGTTTGTGTTTGTGTTTGTGTTTGTGTTTGTGTTTGTGTTTGTGTTTGTGTTTGTGTTTGTGTTTGTGTTTGTGTTTGTGTTTGTGTTTGTATTTGTGTTTGTGTTTGTGTTTGTGTTTGTGTTTGTGTTTGTGTTTGTGTTTGTGTTTGTGTTTGTGTTTGTGTTTGTGTTTGTGTTTGTGTTTGTGTTTGTGTTTGTGTTTGTGTTTGTGTTTGTGTTTGTGTTTGTGTTTGTGTTTGTGTTTGTGTTTGTGTTTGTGTTTGTGTTTGTGTTTGTGTTTGTGTTTGTGTTTGTGTTTGTGTTTGTGTTTGTGTTTGTGTTTGTGTTTGTGTTTGTGTTTGTGTTTGTGTTTGTGTTTGTGTTTGTGTTTGTGTTTGTGTTCGTGTTCGTGTTTGTGTTTGTGTTTGTGTTTGTGTTTGTGTTTGTGTTTGTGTTTGTGTTTGTGTTTGTGTTTGTGTTTGTGTTTGCGTTTGCGTTTGCGTTTGCGTTTGCGTTTGCGTTTGCGTTTGCGTTTGCGTTTGTGTTTGTGTTTGTGTTTGTGTTTGTGTTTGTGTTTGTGTTTGTGTTTGTGTTTGTGTTTGTGTTTGTGTTTGTGTTTGTGTTTGTGTTTGTGTTTGTGTTTGTGTTTGTGTTTGTGTTTGTGTTTGTGTTTGTGTTTGTGTTTGTGTTTGTGTTTGTGTTTGTGTTTGTGTTTGTGTTTGTGTTTGTGTTTGTGTTTGTGTTTGTGTTTGTGTTTGTGTTTGTGTTTGTGTTTGTGTTTGTGTTTGTGTTTGTGTTTGTGTTTGTGTTTGTGTTTGTGTTTGTGTTTGTGTTTGTGTTTGTGTTTGTGTTTGTGTTTGTGTTTGTGTTTGTGTTTGTGTTTGTGTTTGTGTTTGTGTTTGTGTTTGTGTTTGTGTTTGTGTTTGTGTTTGTGTTTGTGTTTGTGTTTGTGTTTGTGTTTGTGTTTGTGTTTGTGTTTGTGTTTGTGTTTGTGTTTGTGTTTGTGTTTGTGTTTGTGTTTGTGTTTGTGTTTGTGTTTGTGTTTGTGTTTGTGTTTGTGTTTGTGTTTGTGTTTGTGTTTGTGTTTGTGTTTGTGTTTGTGTTTGTGTTTGTGTTTGTGTTTGTGTTTGTGTTTGTGTTTGTGTTTGTGTTTGTGTTTGTGTTTGTGTTTGTGTTTGTGTTTGTGTTTGTGTTTGTGTTTGTGTTTGTGTTTGTGTTTGTGTTTGTGTTTGTGTTTGTGTTTGTGTTTGTGTTTGTGTTTGTGTTTGTGTTTGTGTTTGTGTTTGTGTTTGTGTTTGTGTTTGTGTTTGTGTTTGTGTTTGTGTTTGTGTTTGTGTTTGTGTTTGTGTTTGTGTTTGTGTTTGTGTTTGTGTTTGTGTTTGTGTTTGTGTTTGTGTTTGTGTTTGTGTTTGTGTTTGTGTTTGTGTTTGTGTTTGTGTTTGTGTTTGTGTTTGTGTTTGTGTTTGTGTTTGTGTTTGTGTTTGTGTTTGTGTTTGTGTTTGTGTTTGTGTTTGTGTTTGTGTTTGTGTTTGTGTTTGTGTTTGTGTTTGTGTTTGTGTTTGTGTTTGTGTTTGTGTTTGTGTTTGTGTTTGTGTTTGTGTTTGTGTTTGTGTTTGTGTTTGTGTTTGTGTTTGTGTTTGTGTTTGTGTTTGTGTTTGTGTTTGTGTTTGTGTTTGTGTTTGTGTTTGTGTTTGTGTTTGTGTTTGTGTTTGTGTTTGTGTTTGTGTTTGTGTTTGTGTTTGTGTTTGTGTTTGTGTTTGTGTTTGTGTTTGTGTTTGTGTTTGTGTTTGTGTTTGTGTTTGTGTTTGTGTTTGTGTTTGTGTTTGTTTTTGTGTTTGTGTTTGTGTTTGTGTTTGTGTTTGTGTTTGTGTTTGTGTTTGTGTTTGTGTTTGTGTTTGTTTTTGTGTTTGTGTTCGTGATTGTGTTTGCGTTTGCGTTTGCGTTTGCGTTTGCGTTTGCGTTTGCGTTTGCGTTTGCGTTTGCGTTTGTGTTTGTGTTTGTGTTTGTGTTTGTGTTTGTGTTTGTGTTTGTGTTTGTGTTTGTGTTTGTGTTTGTGTTTGTGTTTGTGTTTGTGTTTGTGTTTGTGTTTGTGTTTGTGTTTGTGTTTGTGTTTGTGTTTGTGTTTGTATTTGTGTTTGTGTTTGTGTTTGTGTTTGTGTTTGTGTTTGTGTTCGTGTTCGTGTTTGTGTTCGTGTTTGTGTTTGTGTTTGTGTTTGTGTTTGTGTTTGTGTTTGTGTTGTCGTTTGTGTTGGTGTTTGTGTTTGTGTTTGTGTTTGTGTTTGTGTTTGTGTTTGTGTTTGTGTTTGTGTTTGTGTTTGTGTTTGTGTTTGTGTTTGTGTTTGTGTTTGTGTTTGTGTTCGTGTTCGTGTTCGTGTTCGTGTTCGTGTTTGTGTTTGTGTTTGTGTTTGTGTTTGTGTTTGTGTTTGTGTTTGTGTTTGCGTTTGCGTTTGCGTTCGCGTTCGCGTTTGCGTTTGCGTTTGCGTTTGCGCTTGCGTTTGCGTTTGCGTTTGCGTTTGCGTTTGTGTTTGTGTTTGTGTTTGTGTTTGTGTTTGTGTTTGTGTTTGTGTTTGTGTTTGTGTTTGTGTTTGTGTTTGTGTTTGTGTTTGTGTTTGTGTTTGTGTTTGTGTTTGTGTTTGTGTTTGTGTTTGTGTTTGTGTTTGTGTTTGTGTTTGTGTTTGTGTTTGTGTTTGTGTTTGTGTTTGTGTTTGTGTTTGTGTTTGTGTTTGTGTTTGTGTTTGTGTTTGTGTTTGTGTTTGTGTTTGTGTTTGTGTTTGTGTTTGTGTTTTTGTTTGTGTTTGTGTTTGTGTTTGTGTTTGTGTTTGTGTTTGTGTTTGTGTTTGTGTTTGTGTTTGTGTTTGTGTTTGTGTTTGTGTTTGTGTTTGTGTTTGTGTTTGTGTTTGTGTTTGTGTTTGTGTTTGTGTTTGTGTTTGTGTTTGTGTTTGTGTTTGTGTTTGTGTTTGTGTTTGTGTTTGTGTTTGTGTTTGTGTTTGTGTTTGTGTTTGTGTTTGTGTTTGTGTTTGTGTTTGTGTTTGTGTTTGTGTTTGTGTTTGTGTTTGTGTTTGTGTTTGTGTTTGTGTTTGTGTTTGTGTTTGTGTTTGTGTTTGTGTTTGTGTTTGTGTTTGTGTTTGTGTTTGTGTTTGTGTTTGTGTTTGTGTTTGTGTTTGTGTTTGTGTTTGTGTTTGTGTTTGTGTTTGTGTTTGTGTTTGTGTTTGTGTTTGTGTTTGTGTTTGTGTTTGTGTTTGTGTTTGTGTTTGTGTTTGTGTTTGTGTTTGTGTTTGTGTTTGTGTTTGTGTTTGTGTTTGTGTTTGTGTTTGTGTTTGTGTTTGTGTTTGTGTTTGTGTTTGTGTTTGTGTTTGTGTTTGTGTTTGTGTTTGTGTTTGTGTTTGTGTTTGTGTTTGTGTTTGTGTTTGTGTTTGTGTTTGTGTTTGTGTTTGTGTTTGTGTTTGTGTTTGTGTTTGTGTTTGTGTTTGTGTTTGTGTTTGTGTTTGTGTTTGTGTTTGTGTTTGTGTTTGTGTTTGTGTTTGTGTTTGTGTTTGTGTTTGTGTTTGTGTTTGTGTTTGTGTTTGTGTTTGTGTTTGTGTTTGTGTTTGTGTTTGTGTTTGTGTTTGTGTTTGTGTTTGTGTTTGTGTTTGTGTTTGTGTTTGTGTTTGTGTTTGTGTTTGTGTTTGTGTTTGTGTTTGTGTTTGTGTTTGTGTTTGTGTTTGTGTTTGTGTTTGTGTTTGTGTTTGTGTTTGTGTTTGTGTTTGTGTTTGTGTTTGTGTTTGTGTTTGTGTTTGTGTTTGTGTTTGTGTTTGTGTTTGTGTTTGTGTTTGTGTTTGTGTTTGTGTTTGTGTTTGTGTTTGTGTTTGTGTTTGTGTTTGTGTTTGTGTTTGTGTTTGTGTTTGTGTTTGTGTTTGTGTTTGTGTTTGTGTTTGTGTTTGTGTTTGTGTTTGTGTTTGTGTTTGTGTTTGTGTTTGTGTTTGTGTTTGTGTTTGTGTTTGTGTTTGTGTTTGTGTTTGTGTTTGTGTTTGTGTTTGTGTTTGTGTTTGTGTTTGTGTTTGTGTTTGTGTTTGTGTTTGTGTTTGTGTTTGTGTTTGTGTTTGTGTTTGTGTTTGTGTTTGTGTTTGTGTTTGTGTTTGTGTTTGTGTTTGTGTTTGTGTTTGTGTTTGTGTTTGTGTTTGTGTTTGTGTTTGTGTTTGTGTTTGTGTTTGTGTTTGTGTTTGTTTTTGTGTTTGTGTTCGTGATTGTGTTTGCGTTTGCGTTTGCGTTTGCGTTTGCGTTTGCGTTTGCGTTTGTGTTTGTGTTTGTGTTTGTGTTTGTGTTTGTGTTTGTGTTTGTGTTTGTGTTTGTGTTTGTGTTCGTGTTTGTGTTTGTGTTTGTGTTTGTGTTTGTGTTTGTGTTTGTGTTTGTGTTTGTATTTGTGTTTGTGTTTGTGTTTGTGTTTGTGTTTGTGTTTGTGTTTGTGTTTGTGTTTGTGTTTGTGTTTGTGTTTGTGTTTGTGTTTGTGTTTGTGTTTGTGTTTGTGTTTGTGTTTGTGTTTGTGTTTGTGTTTGTGTTTGTGTTTGTGTTTGTGTTTGTGTTTGTGTTTGTGTTTGTGTTTGTGTTTGTGTTTGTGTTTGTGTTTGTGTTTGTGTTTGTGTTTGTGTTTGTGTTTGTGTTTGTGTTTGTGTTTGTGTTTGTGTTTGTGTTTGTGTTTGTGTTTGTGTTTGTGTTTGTGTTTGTGTTTGCGTTTGCGTTTGCGTTTGCGTTTGCGTTTGCGTTTGCGTTTGCGTTTGCGTTTGTGTTTGTGTTTGTGTTTGTGTTTGTGTTTGTGTTTGTGTTTGTGTTTGTGTTTGTGTTTGTGTTTGTGTTTGTGTTTGTGTTTGTGTTTGTGTTTGTGTTTGTGTTTGTGTTTGTGTTTGTGTTTGTGTTTGTGTTTGTGTTTGTGTTTGTGTTTGTGTTTGTGTTTGTGTTTGTGTTTGTGTTTGTGTTTGTGTTTGTGTTTGTGTTTGTGTTTGTGTTTGTGTTTGTGTTTGTGTTTGTGTTTGTGTTTGTGTTTGTGTTTGTGTTTGTGTTTGTGTTTGTGTTTGTGTTTGTGTTTGTGTTTGTGTTTGTGTTTGTGTTTGTGTTTGTGTTTGTGTTTGTGTTTGTGTTTGTGTTTGTGTTTGTGTTTGTGTTTGTGTTTGTGTTTGTGTTTGTGTTTGTGTTTGTGTTTGTGTTTGTGTTTGTGTTTGTGTTTGTGTTTGTGTTTGTGTTTGTGTTTGTGTTTGTGTTTGTGTTTGTGTTTGTGTTTGTGTTTGTGTTTGTGTTTGTGTTTGTGTTTGTGTTTGTGTTTGTGTTTGTGTTTGTGTTTGTGTTTGTGTTTGTGTTTGTGTTTGTGTTTGTGTTTGTGTTTGTGTTTGTGTTTGTGTTTGTGTTTGTGTTTGTGTTTGTGTTTGTGTTTGTGTTTGTGTTTGTGTTTGTGTTTGTGTTTGTGTTTGTGTTTGTGTTTGTGTTTGTGTTTGTGTTTGTGTTTGTGTTTGTGTTTGTGTTTGTGTTTGTGTTTGTGTTTGTGTTTGTGTTTGTGTTTGTGTTTGTGTTTGTGTTTGTGTTTGTGTTTGTGTTTGTGTTTGTGTTTGTGTTTGTGTTTGTGTTTGTGTTTGTGTTTGTGTTTGTGTTTGTGTTTGTGTTTGTGTTTGTGTTTGTGTTTGTGTTTGTGTTTGTGTTTGTGTTTGTGTTTGTGTTTGTGTTTGTGTTTGTGTTTGTGTTTGTGTTTGTGTTTGTGTTTGTGTTTGTGTTTGTGTTTGTGTTTGTGTTTGTGTTTGTGTTTGTGTTTGTGTTTGTGTTTGTGTTTGTGTTTGTGTTTGTGTTTGTGTTTGTGTTTGTGTTTGTGTTTGTGTTTGTGTTTGTGTTTGTGTTTGTGTTTGTGTTTGTGTTTGTGTTTGTGTTCGTGTTCGTGTTCGTGTTCGTGTTCGTGTTCGTGTTTGTGTTTGTGTTTGTGTTTGTGTTTGTGTTTGTGTTTGTGTTTGTGTTTGTGTTTGTGTTTGTGTTTGTGTTTGTGTTTGTGTTTGTGTTTGTGTTTGTGTTTGTGTTTGTGTTTGTGTTTGTGTTTGTGTTTGTGTTTGTGTTTGTGTTTGTGTTTGTGTTTGTGTTTGTGTTTGTGTTTGTGTTTGTGTTTGTGTTTGTGTTTGTGTTTGTGTTTGTGTTTGTGTTTGTGTTTGTGTTTGTGTTTGTGTTTGTGTTTGTGTTTGTGTTTGTGTTTGTGTTTGTGTTTGTGTTTGTGTTTGTGTTTGTGTTTGTGTTTGTGTTTGGTTTTGTGTTTGTGTTTGTGTTTGTGTTTGTGTTTGTGTTTGTGTTTGTGTTTGTGTTTGTGTTTGTGTTTGTTTTTGTGTTTGTGTTTGTGTTTGTGTTTGTGGTGGCGTTTGTGTTTGTGTTTGTGTTTGTGTTTGTGTTTGTGTTTGTGTTTGTGTTTGTGTTTGTGTTTGTGTTTGTGTTTGTGTTTGTGTTTGTGTTTGTGTTTGTGTTTGTGTTTGTGTTTGTGTTTGTGTTTGTGTTTGTGTTCGTGTTTGTGTTTGTGTTTGTATTTGTGTTTGTGTTTGTGTTTGTGTTTGTGTTTGAGTTTGTGTTAGTGTTTGTGTTTGTGTTTGTGTTTGTGTTTGTGTTTGAGTTTGTGTTTGTGTTTGTGTTTGTGTTTGTGTTTGTGTTTGTGTTTGTGTTTGTGTTTGTGTTCGTGTTTGTGTTCGTGTTTGTGTTTGTGTTCGTGTTTGTGTTTGTGTTTGTGTTTGTGTTTGTGTTTGTGTTTGTGTTTGTGTTTGTGTTTGTGTTTGTGTTTGTGTTTGTGTTTGTGTTTGTGTTTGTGTTTGTGTTTGTGTTTGTGTTTGTGTTTGTGTTTGTGTTTGTGTTTGTGTTTGTGTTTGTGTTTGTGTTTGTGTTTGTGTTCGTGTTCGTGTTCGTGTTCGTGTTTGTGTTTGTGTTTGTGTTTGTGTTTGTGTTTGTGTTTGTGTTTGTGTTTGTGTTTGTGTTTGTGTTTGTGTTTGTGTTTGTGTTTGTGTTTGTGTTTGTGTTTGTGTTTGTGTTTGTGTTTGTGTTTGTGTTTGTGTTTGTGTTTGTGTTTGTGTTTGTGTTTGTGTTTGTGTTTGTGTTTGTGTTTGTGTTTGTGTTTGTGTTTGTGTTTGTGTTTGTGTTTGTGTTTGTGTTTGTGTTTGTGTTTGTGTTTGTGTTTGTGTTTGTGTTTGTGTTTGTGTTTGTGTTTGTGTTTGTGTTTGTGTTTGTGTTTGTGTTTGTGTTTGTGTTTGTGTTTGTGTTTGTGTTTGTGTTTGTGTTTGTGTTTGTGTTTGTGTTTGTGTTTGTGTTTGTGTTTGTGTTTGTGTTTGTGTTTGTGTTTGTGTTTGTGTTTGTGTTTGTGTTTGTGTTTGTGTTTGTGTTTGTGTTTGTGTTTGTGTTTGTGTTTGTGTTTGTGTTTGTGTTTGTTTTTGTGTTTGTGTTTGTGTTTGTGTTTGTGGTGGCGTTTGTGTTTGTGTTTGTGTTTGTGTTTGTGTTTGTGTTTGTGTTTGTGTTTGTGTTTGTGTTTGTGTTTGTGTTTGTGTTTGTGTTTGTGTTTGTGTTTGTGTTTGTGTTTGTGTTTGTGTTTGTGTTCGTGTTTGTGTTTGTGTTTGTGTTTGTGTTTGTGTTTGTGTTTGTGTTTGTGTTTGTGTTTGTGTTTGTGTTTGTGTTTGTGTTTGTGTTTGTGTTTGTGTTTGTGTTTGTGTTCGTGTTTGTGTTTGTGTTTGTGTTTGTGTTTGTGTTTGTGTTTGTGTTTGTGTTTGTGTTTGTGTTTGTGTTTGTGTTTGTTTTTGTGTTTGTGTTTGTGTTTGTGTTTGTGGTGGCGTTTGTGTTTGTGTTTGTGTTTGTGTTTGTGTTTGTGTTTGTGTTTGTGTTTGTGTTTGTGTTTGTGTTTGTGTTTGTGTTTGTGTTTGTGTTTGTGTTTGTGTTTGTGTTTGTGTTTGTGTTTGTGTTTGTGTTTGTGTTTGTGTTCGTGTTTGTGTTTGTGTTTGTATTTGTGTTTGTGTTTGTGTTTGTGTTTGTGTTTGAGTTTGTGTTAGTGTTTGTGTTTGTGTTTGTGTTTGTGTTTGTGTTTGTGTTTGTGTTTGTGTTTGTGTTTGTGTTTGTGTTTGTGTTTGTGTTTGTGTTTGTGTTTGTGTTTGTGTTTGTGTTTGTGTTCGTGTTTGTGTTCGTGTTTGTGTTTGTGTTCGTGTTTGTGTTTGTGTTTGTGTTTGTGTTTGTGTTTGTGTTTGTGTTTGTGTTTGTGTTTGTGTTTGTGTTTGTGTTTGTGTTTGTGTTTGTGTTTGTGTTTGTGTTTGTGTTTGTGTTTGTGTTTGTGTTTGTGTTTGTGTTTGTGTTTGTGTTTGTGTTTGTGTTTGTGTTTGTGTTTGTGTTTGTGTTTGTGTTTGTGTTTGTTTTTGTGTTTGTGTTCGTGATTGTGTTTGCGTTTGCGTTTGCGTTTGCGTTTGCGTTTGCGTTTGCGTTTGCGTTTGTGTTTGTGTTTGTGTTTGTGTTTGTGTTTGTGTTTGTGTTTGTGTTTGTGTTTGTGTTTGTGTTCGTGTTTGTGTTTGTGTTTGTGTTTGTGTTTGTGTTTGTGTTTGTGTTTGTGTTTGTATTTGTGTTTGTGTTTGTGTTTGTGTTTGTGTTTGTGTTTGTGTTTGTGTTTGTGTTTGTGTTTGTGTTTGTGTTTGTGTTTGTGTTTGTGTTTGTGTTTGTGTTTGTGTTTGTGTTTGTGTTTGTGTTTGTGTTTGTGTTTGTGTTTGTGTTTGTGTTTGTGTTTGTGTTTGTGTTTGTGTTTGTGTTTGTGTTTGTGTTTGTGTTTGTGTTTGTGTTTGTGTTTGTGTTTGTGTTTGTGTTTGTGTTTGTGTTTGTGTTTGTGTTTGTGTTTGTGTTTGTGTTTGTGTTTGTGTTTGTGTTTGTGTTTGTGTTTGTGTTTGTGTTTGTGTTTGTGTTTGTGTTTGTGTTTGCGTTTGCGTTTGCGTTTGCGTTTGCGTTTGCGTTTGCGTTTGTGTTTGTGTTTGTGTTTGTGTTTGTGTTTGTGTTTGTGTTTGTGTTTGTGTTTGTGTTTGTGTTTGTGTTTGTGTTTGTGTTTGTGTTTGTGTTTGTGTTTGTGTTTGTGTTTGTGTTTGTGTTTGTGTTTGTGTTTGTGTTTGTGTTTGTGTTTGTGTTTGTGTTTGTGTTTGTGTTTGTGTTTGTGTTTGTGTTTGTGTTTGTGTTTGTGTTTGTGTTTGTGTTTGTGTTTGTGTTTGTGTTTGTGTTTGTGTTTGTGTTTGTGTTTGTGTTTGTGTTTGTGTTTGTGTTTGTGTTTGTGTTTGTGTTTGTGTTTGTGTTTGTGTTTGTGTTTGTGTTTGTGTTTGTGTTTGTGTTTGTGTTTGTGTTTGTGTTTGTGTTTGTGTTTGTGTTTGTGTTTGTGTTTGTGTTTGTGTTTGTGTTTGTGTTTGTGTTTGTGTTTGTGTTTGTGTTTGTGTTTGTGTTTGTGTTTGTGTTTGTGTTTGTGTTTGTGTTTGTGTTCGTGTTTGTGTTTGTGTTTGTGTTTGTGTTTGTGTTTGTGTTTGTGTTTGTGTTTGTGTTTGTGTTTGTGTTTGTGTTTGTGTTTGTGTTTGTGTTTGTGTTTGTGTTTGTGTTTGTGTTTGTGTTTGTGTTTGTGTTTGTGTTTGTGTTTGTGTTTGTGTTTGTGTTTGTGTTTGTGTTTGTGTTTGTGTTTGTGTTTGTGTTTGTGTTTGTGTTTGTGTTTGTGTTTGTGTTTGTGTTTGTGTTTGTGTTTGTGTTTGTGTTTGTGTTTGTGTTTGTGTTTGTGTTTGTGTTTGTGTTTGTGTTTGTGTTTGTGTTTGTGTTTGTGTTTGTGTTTGTGTTTGTGTTTGTGTTTGTGTTTGTGTTTGTGTTTGTGTTTGTGTTTGTGTTTGTGTTTGTGTTTGTGTTTGTGTTTGTGTTTGTGTTTGTGTTTGTGTTTGTGTTTGTGTTTGTGTTTGTGTTTGTGTTTGTGTTTGTGTTTGTGTTTGTGTTTGTGTTTGTGTTTGTGTTTGTGTTTGTGTTTGTGTTTGTGTTTGTGTTTGTGTTTGTGTTTGTGTTTGTGTTTGTGTTTGTGTTTGTGTTTGTGTTTGTGTTTGTGTTTGTGTTTGTGTTTGTGTTTGTGTTTGTGTTCGTGTTCGTGTTCGTGTTCGTGTTCGTGTTCGTGTTCGTGTTTGTGTTTGTGTTTGTGTTTGTGTTTGTGTTTGTGTTTGTGTTTGTGTTTGTGTTTGTGTTTGTGTTTGTGTTTGTGTTTGTGTTTGTGTTTGTGTTTGTGTTTGTGTTTGTGTTTGTGTTTGTGTTTGTGTTTGTGTTTGTGTTTGTGTTTGTGTTTGTGTTTGTGTTTGTGTTTGTGTTTGTGTTTGTGTTTGTGTTTGTGTTTGTGTTTGTGTTTGTGTTTGTGTTTGTGTTTGTGTTTGTGTTTGTGTTTGTGTTTGTGTTTGTGTTTGTGTTTGTGTTTGTGTTTGTGTTTGTGTTTGTGTTTGTGTTTGTGTTTGGTTTTGTGTTTGTGTTTGTGTTTGTGTTTGTGTTTGTGTTTGTGTTTGTGTTTGTGTTTGTGTTTGTTTTTGTGTTTGTGTTTGTGTTTGTGTTTGTGGTGGCGTTTGTGTTTGTGTTTGTGTTTGTGTTTGTGTTTGTGTTTGTGTTTGTGTTTGTGTTTGTGTTTGTGTTTGTGTTTGTGTTTGTGTTTGTGTTTGTGTTTGTGTTTGTGTTTGTGTTTGTGTTTGTGTTTGTGTTTGTGTTTGTGTTCGTGTTTGTGTTTGTGTTTGTATTTGTGTTTGTGTTTGTGTTTGTGTTTGTGTTTGAGTTTGTGTTAGTGTTTGTGTTTGTGTTTGTGTTTGTGTTTGTGTTTGTGTTTGTGTTTGTGTTTGTGTTTGTGTTTGTGTTTGTGTTTGTGTTTGTGTTTGTGTTTGTGTTTGTGTTTGTGTTCGTGTTTGTGTTCGTGTTTGTGTTTGTGTTCGTGTTTGTGTTTGTGTTTGTGTTTGTGTTTGTGTTTGTGTTTGTGTTTGTGTTTGTGTTTGTGTTTGTGTTTGTGTTTGTGTTTGTGTTTGTGTTTGTGTTTGTGTTTGTGTTTGTGTTTGTGTTTGTGTTTGTGTTTGTGTTTGTGTTTGTGTTTGTGTTTGTGTTTGTGTTTGTGTTCGTGTTCGTGTTCGTGTTCGTGTTTGTGTTTGTGTTTGTGTTTGTGTTTGTGTTTGTGTTTGTGTTTGTGTTTGTGTTTGTGTTTGTGTTTGTGTTTGTGTTTGTGTTTGTGTTTGTGTTTGTGTTTGTGTTTGTGTTTGTGTTTGTGTTTGTGTTTGTGTTTGTGTTTGTGTTTGTGTTTGTGTTTGTGTTTGTGTTTGTGTTTGTGTTTGTGTTTGTGTTTGTGTTTGTGTTTGTGTTTGTGTTTGTGTTTGTGTTTGTGTTTGTGTTTGTGTTTGTGTTTGTGTTTGTGTTTGTGTTTGTGTTTGTGTTTGTGTTTGTGTTTGTGTTTGTGTTTGTGTTTGTGTTTGTGTTTGTGTTTGTGTTTGTGTTTGTGTTTGTGTTTGTGTTTGTGTTTGTGTTTGTGTTTGTGTTTGTGTTTGTGTTTGTGTTTGTGTTTGTGTTTGTGTTTGTGTTTGTGTTTGTGTTTGTGTTTGTGTTTGTGTTTGTGTTTGTGTTTGTGTTTGTGTTTGTGTTTGTGTTTGTTTTTGTGTTTGTGTTTGTGTTTGTGTTTGTGGTGGCGTTTGTGTTTGTGTTTGTGTTTGTGTTTGTGTTTGTGTTTGTGTTTGTGTTTGTGTTTGTGTTTGTGTTTGTGTTTGTGTTTGTGTTTGTGTTTGTGTTTGTGTTTGTGTTTGTGTTTGTGTTTGTGTTTGTGTTTGTGTTTGTGTTTGTGTTTGTGTTTGTGTTTGTGTTTGTGTTTGTGTTTGTGTTTGTGTTTGTGTTTGTGTTTGTGTTTGTGTTTGTGTTTGTGTTTGTGTTTGTGTTTGTGTTTGTGTTTGTGTTTGTGTTTGTGTTTGTGTTTGTGTTTGTGTTTGTGTTTGTGTTTGTGTTTGTGTTTGTGTTTGTGTTTGTGTTTGTGTTTGTGGTGGCGTTTGTGTTTGTGTTTGTGTTTGTGTTTGTGTTTGTGTTTTCGTTTGTGTTTGTGTTTGTGTTTGTGTTTGTGTTTGTGTTTGTGTTTGTGTTTGTGTTTGTGTTTGTGTTTGTGTTTGTGTTTGTGTTTGTGTTTGTGTTTGTGTTTGTGTTCGTGTTTGTGTTTGTGTTTGTATTTGTGTTTGTGTTTGTGTTTGTGTTTGTGTTTGAGTTTGTGTTAGTGTTTGTGTTTGTGTTTGTGTTTGTGTTTGTGTTTGTGTTTGTGTTTGTGTTTGTGTTTGTGTTTGTGTTTGTGTTTGTGTTTGTGTTTGTGTTTGTGTTTGTGTTTGTGTTCGTGTTTGTGTTCGTGTTTGTGTTTGTGTTCGTGTTTGTGTTTGTGTTTGTGTTTGTGTTTGTGTTTGTGTTTGTGTTTGTGTTTGTGTTTGTGTTTGTGTTTGTGTTTGTGTTTGTGTTTGTGTTTGTGTTTGTGTTTGTGTTTGTGTTTGTGTTTGTGTTTGTGTTTGTGTTCGTGTTCGTGTTCGTGTTTGTGTTTGTGTTTGTGTTTGTGTTTGTGTTTGTGTTTGTGTTTGTGTTTGTGTTTGTGTTTGTGTTTGCGTTTGCGTTTGCGTTCGCGTTCGCGTTTGCGTTTGCGTTTGCGTTTGCGTTTGCGTTTGTGTTTGTGTTTGTGTTTGTGTTTGTGTTTGTGTTTGTGTTTGTGTTTGTGTTTGTGTTTGTGTTTGTGTTTGTGTTTGTGTTTGTGTTTGTGTTTGTGTTTGTGTTTGTGTTTGTGTTTGTGTTTGTGTTTGTGTTTGTGTTTGTGTTTGTGTTTGTGTTTGTGTTTGTGTTTGTGTTTGTGTTTGTGTTCGTGTTCGTGTTTGTGTTTGTGTTTGTGTTTGTATTTGTGTTTGTGTTTGTGTTTGTGTTTGTGTTTGTGTTTGTGTTTGTGTTTGTGTTTGTGTTTGTGTTTGTGTTTGTGTTTGTGTTTGTGTTTGTGTTTGTGTTTGTGTTTGTGTTTGTGTTTGTGTTTGTGTTTGTGTTTGTGTTTGTGTTTGTGTTTGTGTTTGTGTTTGTGTTTGTGTTTGTGTTTGTGTTTGTGTTTGTGTTTGTGTTTGTGTTTGTGTTTGTGTTTGTGTTTGTGTTTGTGTTTGTGTTTGTGTTTGTGTTTGTGTTTGTGTTTGTGTTTGTGTTTGTGTTTGTGTTTGTGTTTGTGTTTGTGTTTGTGTTTGTGTTTGTGTTTGTGTTTGTGTTTGTGTTTGTGTTTGTGTTTGTGTTTGTGTTTGTGTTTGTGTTTGTGTTTGTGTTTGTGTTTGTGTTTGTGTTTGTGTTTGTGTTTGTGTTTGTGTTTGTGTTTGTGTTTGTGTTTGTGTTTGTGTTTGTGTTTGTGTTTGTGTTCGTGTTCGTGTTCGTGTTCGTGTTCGTGTTCGTGTTTGTGTTTGTGTTTGTGTTTGTGTTTGTGTTTGTGTTTGTGTTTGTGTTTGTGTTTGTGTTTGTGTTTGTGTTTGTGTTTGTGTTTGTGTTTGTGTTTGTGTTTGTGTTTGTGTTTGTGTTTGTGTTTGTGTTTGTGTTTGTGTTTGTGTTTGTGTTTGTGTTTGTGTTTGTGTTTGTGTTTGTGTTTGTGTTTGTGTTTGTGTTTGTGTTTGTGTTTGTGTTTGTGTTTGTGTTTGTGTTTGTGTTTGTGTTTGTGTTTGTGTTTGTGTTTGTGTTTGTGTTTGTGTTTGTGTTTGTGTTTGTGTTTGTGTTTGTGTTTGTGTTTGTGTTTGTGTTTGTGTTTGTGTTTGTGTTTGTGTTTGTGTTTGTGTTTGTGTTTGTGTTTGTGTTTGTGTTTGTGTTTGTGTTTGTGTTTGTGTTTGTGTTTGTGTTTGTGTTTGTGTTTGTGTTTGTGTTTGTGTTTGTGTTTGTGTTTGTGTTTGTGTTTGTGTTTGTGTTTGTGTTTGTGTTTGTGTTTGTGTTTGTGTTTGTGTTTGTGTTTGTGTTTGTGTTTGTGTTTGTGTTTGTGTTTGTGTTTGTGTTTGTGTTTGTGTTTGTGTTTGTGTTTGTGTTTGTGTTTGTGTTTGTGTTTGTGTTTGTGTTTGTGTTTGTGTTTGTGTTTGTGTTTGTGTTTGTGTTTGTGTTTGTGTTTGTGTTTGTGTTTGTGTTTGTGTTTGTGTTTGTGTTTGTGTTTGTGTTTGTGTTTGTGTTTGTGTTTGTGTTTGTGTTTGTGTTTGTGTTTGTGTTCGTGTTCGTGTTTGTGTTCGTGTTTGTGTTTGTGTTTGTGTTTGTGTTTGTGTTGGTGTTTGTGTTGGTGTTTGTGTTTGTGTTTGTGTTTGTGTTTGTGTTTGTGTTTGTGTTTGTGTTTGTGTTTGTGTTTGTGTTTGTGTTTGTGTTTGTGTTTGTGTTTGTGTTTGTGTTTGTGTTTGTGTTTGTGTTTGTGTTTGTGTTTGTGTTCGTGTTCGTGTTCGTGTTTGTGTTTGTGTTTGTGTTTGTGTTTGTGTTTGTGTTTGCGTTTGCGTTTGCGTTTGCGTTCGCGTTCGCGTTTGCGTTTGCGTTTGCGCTTGCGTTTGCGTTTGCGTTTGCGTTTGCGTTTGTGTTTGTGTTTGTGTTTGTGTTTGTGTTTGTGTTTGTGTTTGTGTTTGTGTTTGTGTTTGTGTTTGTGTTTGTGTTTGTGTTTGTGTTTGTGTTTGTGTTTGTGTTTGTGTTTGTGTTTGTGTTTGTGTTTGTGTTTGTGTTTGTGTTTGTGTTTGTGTTTGTGTTTGTGTTTGTGTTTGTGTTTGTGTTCGTGTTTGTGTTTGTGTTTGTGTTTGTGTTTGTGTTTGTGTTTGTGTTTGTGTTTGTGTTTGTGTTTGTGTTTGTGTTTGTGTTTGTGTTTGTGTTTGTGTTTGTGTTTGTGTTTGTGTTTGTGTTTGTGTTTGTGTTTGTGTTTGTGTTTGTGTTTGTGTTTGTGTTTGTGTTTGTGTTTGTGTTTGTGTTTGTGTTTGTGTTTGTGTTTGTGTTTGTGTTTGTGTTTGTGTTTGTGTTTGTGTTTGTGTTTGTGTTTGTGTTTGTGTTTGTGTTTGTGTTTGTGTTTGTGTTGTGTTTGTGTTTGTGTTCGTGTTTGTGTTTGTGTTTGTGTTTGTGTTTGTGTTTGTGTTTGTGTTTGTGTTTGTGTTTGTGTTTGTGTTTGTGTTTGTGTTTGTGTTTGTGTTTGTGTTTGTGTTTGTGTTTGTGTTTGTGTTTGTGTTTGTGTTTGTGTTTGTGTTTGTGTTTGTGTTTGTGTTTGTGTTTGTGTTTGTGTTTGTGTTTGTGTTTGTGTTTGTGTTTGTGTTTGTGTTTGTGTTTGTGTTTGTGTTTGTGTTTGTGTTTGTGTTTGTGTTTGTGTTTGTGTTTGTGTTTGTGTTTGTGTTTGTGTTTGTGTTTGTGTTTGTGTTTGTGTTTGTGTTTGTGTTTGTGTTTGTGTTTGTGTTTGTGTTTGTGTTTGTGTTTGTGTTTGTGTTTGTGTTTGTGTTTGTGTTTGTGTTTGTGTTTGTGTTTGTGTTTGTGTTTGTGTTTGTGTTTGTGTTTGTGTTTGTGTTTGTGTTTGTGTTTGTGTTTGTGTTTGTGTTTGTGTTTGTGTTTGTGTTTGTGTTTGTGTTTGTGTTTGTGTTTGTGTTTGTGTTTGTGTTTGTGTTTGTGTTTGTGTTTGTGTTTGTGTTTGTGTTTGTGTTTGTGTTTGTGTTTGTGTTTGTGTTTGTGTTTGTGTTTGTGTTTGTGTTTGTGTTTGTGTTTGTGTTTGTGTTTGTGTTTGTGTTTGTGTTTGTGTTTGTGTTTGTGTTTGTGTTTGTGTTTGTGTTTGTGTTTGTGTTTGTGTTTGTGTTTGTGTTTGTGTTTGTGTTTGTGTTTGTGTTTGTGTTTGTGTTTGTGTTTGTGTTTGTGTTTGTGTTTGTGTTTGTGTTTGTGTTTGTGTTTGTGTTTGTGTTTGTGTTTGTGTTTGTGTTTGTGTTTGTGTTTGTGTTTGTGTTTGTGTTTGTGTTTGTGTT
The DNA here is from genome assembly GCA_963971145.1 of Sussaba pulchella. NCBI lineage: Eukaryota > Metazoa > Arthropoda > Insecta > Hymenoptera > Ichneumonidae > Sussaba > Sussaba pulchella. Next base: position 397,693 of record CAXAQZ010000618.1, on the reverse strand, counting down.
TGTGTTTGTGTTTGTGTTTGTGTTTGTGTTTGTGTTTGTGTTTGTGTTTGTGTTTGTGTTTGTGTTTGTGTTTGTGTTTGTGTTTGTGTTTGTGTTTGTGTTTGTGTTTGTGTTTGTGTTTGTGTTTGTGTTTGTGTTTTGTGTTTGTGTTTGTGTTTGTGTTTGTGTTTGTGTTTGTGTTTGTGTTTGTGTTTGTGTTTGTGTTTGTGTTTGTGTTTGTGTTTGTGTTTGTGTTTGTGTTTGTGTTTGTGTTTGTGTTTGTGTTTGTGTTTGTGTTTGTGTTTGTGTTTGTGTTTGTGTTTGTGTTTGTGTTTGTGTTTGTGTTTGTGTTTGTGTTTGTGTTTGTGTTTGTGTTTGTGTTTGTGTTTGTGTTTGTGTTTGTGTTTGTGTTTGTGTTTGTGTTTGTGTTTGTGTTTGTGTTTGTGTTTGTGTTTGTGTTTGTGTTTGTGTTTGTGTTTGTGTTTGTGTTTGTGTTTGTGTTTGTGTTTGTGTTTGTGTTTGTGTTTGTGTTTGTGTTTGTGTTTGTGTTTGTGTTTGTGTTTGTGTTTGTGTTTGTGTTTGTGTTTGTGTTTGTGTTTGTGTTTGTGTTTGTGTTTGTGTTTGTGTTTGTGTTTGTGTTTGTGTTTGTGTTTGTGTTTGTGTTTGTGTTTGTGTTTGTGTTTGTGTTTGTGTTTGTGTTTGTGTTTGTGTTTGTGTTTGTGTTTGTGTTTGTGTTTGTGTTTGTGTTTGTGTTTGTGTTTGTGTTTGTGTTTGTGTTCGTGTTTGTGTTTGTGTTTGTGTTTGTGTTTGCGTTTGCGTTTGCGTTTGCGTTTGCGTTTGTGTTTGTGTTTGTGTTTGTGTTTGTGTTTGTGTTTGTGTTTGTGTTTGTGTTTGTGTTTGTGTTTGTGTTTGTGTTTGTGTTTGTGTTTGTGTTTGTGTTTGTGTTTGTGTTTGTGTTTGTGTTTGTGTTTGTGTTTGTGTTTGTGTTTGTGTTTGTGTTTGTGTTTGTGTTTGTGTTTGTGTTTGTGTTTGTGTTTGTGTTTGTGTTTGTGTTTGTGTTTGTGTTTGTTTGTGTTTGTGTTTGTGTTTGTGTTTGTGTTTGTGTTTGTGTTTGTGTTTGTGTTTGTGTTTGTGTTTGTGTTTGTGTTTGTGTTTGTGTTTGTGTTTGTGTTTGTGTTTGTGTTTGTGTTTGTGTTTGTGTTTGTGTTTGTGTTTGTGTTTGTGTTTGTGTTTGTGTTTGTGTTTGTGTTTGTGTTTGTGTTTGTGTTTGTGTTTGTGTTTGTGTTTGTGTTTGTGTTTGTGTTTGTGTTTGTGTTTGTGTTTGTGTTTGTGTTTGTGTTTGTGTTTGTGTTTGTGTTTGTGTTTGTGTTTGTGTTTGTGTTTGTGTTTGTGTTTGTGTTTGTGTTTGTGTTTGTGTTTGTGTTTGTGTTTGTGTTTGTGTTTGTGTTTGTGTTTGTGTTTGTGTTTGTGTTTGTATTTGTGTTTGTGTTTGTGTTTGTGTTTGTGTTTGTGTTTGTGTTTGTGTTTGTGTTTGTGTTTGTTTTTGTGTTTGTGTTTGTGTTTGTGTTTGTGGTGGTGTTTGTGTTTGTGTTTGTGTTTGTGTTTGTGTTTGTGTTTGTGTTTGTGTTTGTGTTTGTGTTTGTGTTTGTGTTTGTGTTTGTGTTTGTGTTTGTGTTTGTGTTTGTGTTTGTTTTTGTGTTTGTGTTTGTGTTTGTGTTTGTGTTTGTGTTTGTGTTTGTGTTTGTGTTTGTGTTTGTGTTTGTGTTTGTGTTTGTGTTTGTGTTTGTGTTTGTGTTTGTGTTTGTGTTTGTGTTTGTGTTTGTGTTTGTGTTTGTGTTTGTGTTTGTGTTTGTGTTTGTGTTTGTGTTTGTGTTTGTGTTTGTGTTTGTGTTTGTGTTTGTGTTTGCGTTTGCGTTTGTGTTTGTGTTTGTGTTTGTGTTTGTGTTTGTGTTTGTGTTTGTGTTTGTGTTTGTGTTTGTGTTTGTGTTTGTGTTTGTGTTTGTGTTTGTGTTTGTGTTTGTGTTTGTGTTTGTGTTTGTGTTTGTGTTTGTGTTTGTGTTTGTGTTTGTGTTTGTGTTTGTGTTTGTGTTTGTGTTTGTGTTTGTGTTTGTGTTTGTGTTTGTGTTTGTGTTTGTGTTTGTGTTTGTGTTTGTGTTTGTGTTTGTGTTTGTGTTTGTGTTTGTGTTTGTGTTTGTGTTCGTGTTTGTGTTTGTGTTTGTGTTTGTGTTTGTGTTTGTGTTTGTGTTTGTGTTTGTGTTTGTGTTTGTGTTTGTGTTTGTGTTTGTGCCTGTGTTCGTGTTCGTGTTCGTGTTCGTGTTTGTGTTCGTGTTCGTGTTTGTGTTTGTGTTTGTGTTTGTGTTTGTGTTTGTGTTTGTGTTTGTGTTTGTGTTTGTGTTTGTGTTTGTGTTTGTGTTTGTGTTTGTGTTTGTGTTTGTGTTTGTGTTTGTGTTTGTGTTTGTGTTTGTGTTTGTGTTTGTGTTTGGGTTTGTGTTTGTGTTTGTGTTTGTGTTTGTGTTTGTGTTTGTGTTTGTGTTTGTGTTTGTGTTTGTGTTTGTGTTTGTGTTTGTGTTTGTGTTTGTGTTTGTGCTTGTGTTTGTGTTTGTGTTTGTGTTTGTGTTTGTGTTTGTGTTTGTGTTTGTGTTTGTGTTTGTGTTTGTGTTTGTGTTTGTGTTTGTGTTTGTGTTTGTGTCTGTGTTTGTGTTTGTGTTTGTGTTTGTGTTTGTGTTTGTGTTTGTGTTTGTGTTTGTGTTTGTGTTTGTGTTTGTGTTTGTGTTTGTGTTTGTGTTTGTGTTTGTGTTCGTGTTTGTGTTTGTGTTTGTGTTTGTGTTTGTGTTTGTGTTTGTGTTTGTGTTTGTGTTTGTGTTTGTGTTTGTGTTTGTGTTTGTGTTTGTGTTTGTGTTTGTGTTTGTGTTTGTGTTTGTGTTTGTGTTCGTGTTCGTGTTCGTGTTTGTGTTTGTGTTTGTGTTTGTGTTTGTGTTTGTGTTTGTGTTTGTGTTTGTGTTTGTGTTTGTGTTTGTGTTTGCGTTTGCGTTTGCGTTCGCGTTCGCGTTTGCGTTTGCGTTTGCGTTTGCGTTTGCGTTTGTGTTTGTGTTTGTGTTTGTGTTTGTGTTTGTGTTTGTGTTTGTGTTTGTGTTTGTGTTTGTGTTTGTGTTTGTGTTTGTGTTTGTGTTTGTGTTTGTGTTTGTGTTTGTGTTTGTGTTTGTGTTTGTGTTTGTGTTTGTGTTTGTGTTTGTGTTTGTGTTTGTGTTTGTGTTTGTGTTTGTGTTTGTGGTTGTGTTTGTGTTCGTGTTCGTGTTCGTGTTTGTGTTTGTGTTTGTGTTTGTGTTTGTGTTTGTGTTTGTGTTTGTGTTTGTGTTTGTGTTTGTGTTTGTGTTTGTGTTTGTGTTTGTGTTTGTGTTTGTGTTTGTGTTTGTGTTTGTGTTTGTGTTTGTGTTTGTGTTTGTGTTTGTGTTTGTGTTTGTGTTTGTGTTTGTGTTTGTGTTTGTGTTTGTGTTTGTGTTTGTGTTTGTGTTTGTGTTTGTGTTTGTGTTTGTGTTTGTGTTTGTGTTTGTGTTTGTGTTTGTGTTTGTGTTTGTGTTTGTGTTTGTGTTTGTGTTTGTGTTTGTGTTTGTGTTTGTGTTTGTGTTTGTGTTTGTGTTTGTGTTTGTGTTTGTGTTTGTGTTTGTGTTTGTGTTTGTGTTTGTGTTTGTGTTTGTGTTTGTGTTTGTGTTTGTGTTTGTGTTTGTGTTTGTGTTTGTGTTTGTGTTTGTGTTTGTGTTTGTGTTTGTGTTTGTGTTTGTGTTTGTGTTTGTGTTTGTGTTTGTGTTTGTGTTTGTGTTTGTGTTTGTGTTTGTGTTTGTGTTCGTGTTCGTGTTCGTGTTCGTGTTCGTGTTCGTGTTTGTGTTTGTGTTTGTGTTTGTGTTTGTGTTTGTGTTTGTGTTTGTGTTTGTGTTTGTGTTTGTGTTTGTGTTTGTGTTTGTGTTTGTGTTTGTGTTTGTGTTTGTGTTTGTGTTTGTGTTTGTGTTTGTGTTTGTGTTTGTGTTTGTGTTTGTGTTTGTGTTTGTGTTTGTGTTTGTGTTTGTGTTTGTGTTTGTGTTTGTGTTTGTGTTTGTGTTTGTGTTTGTGTTTGTGTTTGTGTTTGTGTTTGTGTTTGTGTTTGTGTTTGTGTTTGTGTTTGTGTTTGTGTTTGTGTTTGTGTTTGTGTTTGTGTTTGTGTTTGTGTTTGTGTTTGTGTTTGTGTTTGTGTTTGTGTTTGTGTTTGTGTTTGTGTTTGTGTTTGTGTTTGTGTTTGTGTTTGTGTTTGTGTTTGTGTTTGTGTTTGTGTTTGTGTTTGTGTTTGTGTTTGTGTTTGTGTTTGTGTTTGTGTTTGTGTTTGTGTTTGTGTTTGTGTTTGTGTTTGTGTTTGTGTTTGTGTTTGTGTTTGTGTTTGTGTTTGTGTTTGTGTTTGTGTTTGTGTTTGTGTTTGTGTTTGTGTTTGTGTTTGTGTTTGTGTTTGTGTTTGTGTTTGTGTTTGTGTTTGTGTTTGTGTTTGTGTTTGTGTTTGTGTTTGTGTTTGTGTTTGTGTTTGTGTTTGTGTTTGTGTTTGTGTTTGTGTTTGTGTTTGTGTTTGTGTTTGTGTTTGTGTTCGTGTTCGTGTTTGTGTTCGTGTTTGTGTTTGTGTTTGTGTTTGTGTTTGTGTTTGTGTTTGTGTTGGTGTTTGTGTTTGTGTTTGTGTTTGTGTTTGTGTTTGTGTTTGTGTTTGTGTTTGTGTTTGTGTTTGTGTTTGTGTTTGTGTTTGTGTTTGTGTTTGTGTTTGTGTTTGTGTTTGTGTTTGTGTTTGTGTTTGTGTTTGTGTTCGTGTTCGTGTTCGTGTTCGTGTTTGTGTTTGTGTTTGTGTTTGTGTTTGTGTTTGTGTTTGCGTTTGCGTTTGCGTTTGCGTTCGCGTTCGCGTTTGCGTTTGCGTTTGCGTTTGCGCTTGCGTTTGCGTTTGCGTTTGCGTTTGTGTTTGTGTTTGTGTTTGTGTTTGTGTTTGTGTTTGTGTTTGTGTTTGTGTTTGTGTTTGTGTTTGTGTTTGTGTTTGTGTTTGTGTTTGTGTTTGTGTTTGTGTTTGTGTTTGTGTTTGTGTTTGTGTTTGTGTTTGTGTTTGTGTTTGTGTTTGTGTTTGTGTTTGTGTTTGTGTTTGTGTTTGTGTTTGTGTTTGTGTTTGTGTTTGTGTTTGTGTTTGTGTTTGTGTTTGTGTTTGTGTTTGTGTTTGTGTTTGTGTTTGTGTTTGTGTTTGTGTTTGTGTTTGTGTTTGTGTTTGTGTTTGTGTTTGTGTTTGTGTTTGTGTTTGTGTTTGTGTTTGTGTTTGTGTTTGTGTTTGTGTTTGTGTTTGTGTTTGTGTTTGTGTTTGTGTTTGTGTTTGTGTTTGTGTTTGTGTTTGTGTTTGTGTTTGTGTTTGTGTTTGTGTTTGTGTTTGTGTTTGTGTTTGTGTTTGTGTTTGTGTTTGTGTTTGTGTTTGTGTTTGTGTTTGTGTTTGTGTTTGTGTTTGTGTTTGTGTTTGTGTTTGTGTTTGTGTTTGTGTTTGTGTTTGTGTTTGTGTTTGTGTTTGTGTTTGTGTTTGTGTTTGTGTTTGTGTTTGTGTTTGTGTTTGTGTTTGTGTTTGTGTTTGTGTTTGTGTTTGTGTTTGTGTTTGTGTTTGTGTTTGTGTTTGTGTTTGTGTTTGTGTTTGTGTTTGTGTTTGTGTTTGTGTTTGTGTTTGTGTTTGTGTTTGTGTTTGTGTTTGTGTTTGTGTTTGTGTTTGTGTTTGTGTTTGTGTTTGTGTTTGTGTTTGTGTTTGTGTTTGTGTTTGTGTTTGTGTTTGTGTTTGTGTTTGTGTTTGTGTTTGTGTTTGTGTTTGTGTTTGTGTTTGTGTTTGTGTTTGTGTTTGTGTTTGTGTTTGTGTTTGTGTTTGTGTTTGTGTTTGTGTTTGTGTTTGTGTTTGTGTTTGTGTTTGTGTTTGTGTTTGTGTTTGTGTTTGTGTTTGTGTTTGTGTTTGTGTTTGTGTTTGTGTTTGTGTTTGTGTTTGTGTTTGTGTTTGTGTTTGTGTTTGTGTTTGTGTTTGTGTTTGTGTTTGTGTTTGTGTTTGTGTTTGTGTTTGTGTTTGTGTTTGTGTTTGTGTTTGTGTTTGTGTTTGTGTTTGTGTTTGTGTTTGTGTTTGTGTTTGTGTTTGTGTTTGTGTTTGTGTTTGTGTTTGTGTTTGTGTTTGTGTTTGTGTTTGTGTTTGTGTTTGTGTTTGTGTTTGTGTTTGTGTTTGTGTTTGTGTTTGTGTTTGTGTTTGTGTTTGTGTTTGTGTTTGTGTTTGTGTTTGTGTTTGTGTTTGTGTTTGTGTTTGTGTTTGTGTTTGTGTTTGTGTTTGTGTTTGTGTTTGTGTTTGTGTTTGTGTTTGTGTTTGTGTTTGTGTTTGTGTTTGTGTTTGTGTTTGTGTTTGTGTTTGTGTTTGTGTTTGTGTTTGTGTTTGTGTTTGTGTTTGTGTTTGTGTTTGTGTTTGTGTTTGTGTTTGTGTTTGTGTTTGTGTTTGTGTTTGTGTTTGTGTTTGTGTTTGTGTTTGTGTTTGTGTTTGTGTTTGTGTTTGTGTTTGTGTTTGTGTTTGTGTTTGTGTTTGTGTTTGTGTTTGTTTTTGTGTTTGTGTTTGTGTTCGTGATTGTGTTTGCGTTTGCGTTTGCGTTTGCGTTTGCGTTTGCGTTTGCGTTTGCGTTTGTGTTTGTGTTTGTGTTTGTGTTTGTGTTTGTGTTTGTGTTTGTGTTTGTGTTTGTGTTTGTGTTTGTGTTTGTGTTTGTGTTTGTGTTTGTGTTTGTGTTTGTGTTTGTGTTTGTGTTTGTGTTTGTGTTTGTGTTTGTGTTTGTGTTTGTATTTGTGTTTGTGTTTGTGTTTGTGTTTGTGTTTGTGTTTGTGTTTGTGTTTGTGTTTGTGTTTGTGTTTGTGTTTGTGTTTGTGTTTGTGTTTGTGTTTGTGTTTGTGTTTGTGTTTGTGTTTGTGTTTGTGTTTGTGTTTGTGTTTGTGTTTGTGTTTGTGTTTGTGTTTGTGTTTGTGTTTGTGTTTGTGTTTGTGTTTGTGTTTGTGTTTGTGTTTGTGTTTGTGTTTGTGTTTGTGTTTGTGTTTGTGTTTGTGTTTGTGTTTGTGTTTGTGTTTGTGTTTGTGTTTGTGTTTGTGTTTGTGTTTGTGTTTGTGTTTGTGTTTGTGTTTGTGTTTGTGTTTGTGTTTGTGTTTGTGTTTGTGTTTGTGTTTGTGTTTGTGTTTGTGTTTGTGTTTGTGTTTGTGTTTGTGTTTGTGTTTGTGTTTGTGTTTGTGTTTGTGTTTGTGTTTGTGTTTGTGTTTGTGTTTGTGTTTGTGTTTGTGTTTGTGTTTGTGTTTGTGTTTGTGTTTGTGTTTGTGTTTGTGTTTGTGTTTGTGTTTGTGTTTGTGTTTGTGTTTGTGTTTGTGTTTGTGTTTGTGTTTGTGTTTGTGTTTGTGTTCGTGTTTGTGTTTGTGTTTGTGTTTGTGTTTGTGTTTGCGTTTGCGTTTGCGTTTGCGTTTGCGTTTGTGTTTGTGTTTGTGTTTGTGTTTGTGTTTGTGTTTGTGTTTGTGTTTGTGTTTGTGTTTGTGTTTGTGTTTGTGTTTGTGTTTGTGTTTGTGTTTGTGTTTGTGTTTGTGTTTGTGTTTGTGTTTGTGTTTGTGTTTGTGTTTGTGTTTGTGTTTGTGTTTGTGTTTGTGTTTGTGTTTGTGTTTGTGTTTGTGTTTGTGTTTGTGTTTGTGTTTGTGTTTGTGTTTGTGTTTGTGTTTGTGTTTGTGTTTGTGTTTGTGTTTGTTTGTGTTTGTGTTTGTGTTTGTGTTTGTGTTTGTGTTTGTGTTTGTGTTTGTGTTTGTGTTTGTGTTTGTGTTTGTGTTTGTGTTTGTGTTTGTGTTTGTGTTTGTGTTTGTGTTTGTGTTTGTGTTTGTGTTTGTGTTTGTGTTTGTGTTTGTGTTTGTGTTTGTGTTTGTGTTTGTGTTTGTGTTTGTGTTTGTGTTTGTGTTTGTGTTTGTGTTTGTGTTTGTGTTTGTGTTTGTGTTTGTGTTTGTGTTTGTGTTTGTGTTTGTGTTTGTGTTTGTGTTTGTGTTTGTGTTTGTGTTTGTGTTTGTGTTTGTGTTTGTGTTTGTGTTTGTGTTTGTGTTTGTGTTTGTGTTTGTGTTTGTGTTTGTGTTTGTGTTTGTGTTTGTGTTTGTGTTTGTGTTTGTGTTTGTGTTTGTGTTTGTGTTTGTATTTGTGTTTGTGTTTGTGTTTGTGTTTGTGTTTGTGTTTGTGTTTGTGTTTGTGTTTGTGTTTGTTTTTGTGTTTGTGTTTGTGTTTGTGTTTGTGTTTGTGTTTGTGGTGGTGTTTGTGTTTGTGTTTGTGTTTGTGTTTGTGTTTGTGTTTGTGTTTGTGTTTGTGTTTGTGTTTGTGTTTGTGTTTGTGTTTGTGTTTGTGTTTGTGTTTGTGTTTGTGTTTGTGTTTGTGTTTGTGTTTGTGTTTGTGTTTGTGTTTGTGTTTGTGTTTGTGTTTGTGTTTGTGTTTGTGTTTGTGTTTGTGTTTGTGTTTGTGTTTGTGTTTGTGTTTGTGTTTGTGTTTGTGTTTGTGTTTGTGTTTGTGTTTGTGTTTGTGTTTGTGTTTGTGTTTGTGTTTGTGTTTGTGTTTGTGTTTGTGTTTGTGTTTGCGTTTGCGTTTGTGTTTGTGTTTGTGTTTGTGTTTGTGTTTGTGTTTGTGTTTGTGTTTGTGTTTGTGTTTGTGTTTGTGTTTGTGTTTGTGTTTGTGTTTGTGTTTGTGTTTGTGTTTGTGTTTGTGTTTGTGTTTGTGTTTGTGTTTGTGTTTGTGTTTGTGTTTGTGTTTGTGTTTGTGTTTGTGTTTGTGTTTGTGTTTGTGTTTGTGTTTGTGTTTGTGTTTGTGTTTGTGTTTGTGTTTGTGTTTGTGTTTGTGTTTGTGTTTGTGTTCGTGTTTGTGTTTGTGTTTGTGTTTGTGTTTGTGTTTGTGTTTGTGTTTGTGTTTGTGTTTGTGTTTGTGTTTGTGTTTGTGCCTGTGTTCGTGTTCGTGTTCGTGTTCGTGTTTGTGTTCGTGTTCGTGTTTGTGTTTGTGTTTGTGTTTGTGTTTGTGTTTGTGTTTGTGTTTGTGTTTGTGTTTGTGTTTGTGTTTGTGTTTGTGTTTGTGTTTGTGTTTGTGTTTGTGTTTGTGTTTGTGTTTGTGTTTGTGTTTGTGTTTGTGTTTGTGTTTGTGTTTGTGTTTGTGTTTGTGTTTGTGTTTGTGTTTGTGTTTGTGTTTGTGTTTGTGTTTGTGTTTGTGTTTGTGTTTGTGTTTGTGTTTGTGTTTGTGTTTGTGTTTGTGTTTGTGTTTGTGTTTGTGTTTGTGCTTGTGTTTGTGTTTGTGTTTGTGTTTGTGTTTGTGTTTGTGTTTGTGTTTGTGTTTGTGTTTGTGTTTGTGTTTGTGTTTGTGTTTGTGTTTGTGTTTGTGTTTGTGTCTGTGTTTGTGTTTGTGTTTGTGTTTGTGTTTGTGTTTGTGTTTGTGTTTGTGTTTGTGTTTGTGTTTGTGTTTGTGTTTGTGTTTGTGTTTGTGTTTGTGTTCGTGTTCGTGTTTGTGTTTGTGTTTGTGTTTGTGTTTGTGTTTGTGTTTGTGTTTGTGTTTGTGTTTGTGTTTGTGTTTGTGTTTGTGTTTGTGTTTGTGTTTGTGTTTGTGTTTGTGTTTGTGTTTGTGTTTGTGTTTGTGTTTGTGTTTGTGTTTGTGTTTGTGTTTGTGTTTGTGTTTGTGTTTGTGTTTGTGTTTGTGTTTGTGTTTGTGTTTGTGTTTGTGTTTGTGTTTGTGTTTGTGTTTGTGTTTGTGTTTGTGTTTGTGTTTGTGTTTGTGTTTGTGTTTGTGTTTGTGTTTGTGTTTGTGTTTGTGTTTGTGTTTGTGTTTGTAATTGTGTTTGTGTTTGCGTTTGCGTTTGTGTTTGTGTTTGTGTTTGTGTTTGTGTTTGTGTTCGTGTTTGTGTTTGTGTTTGTGTTTGTGTTTGTGTTTGTGTTTGTGTTTGTGTTTGTGTTTGTGTTTGCGTTTGCGTTTGCATTTGTGTTTGTGTTTGTGTTTGTGTTTGTGTTTGTGTTTGTGTTTGTGTTTGTGTTTGTGTTTGTGTTTGTGTTTGTGTTTGTGTTTGTGTTTGTGTTTGAGTTTGTGTTAGTGTTTGTGTTTGTGTTTGTGTTTGTGTTTGTGTTTGTGTTTGTGTTTGTGTTTGTGTTTGTGTTTGTGTTTGTGTTTGTGTTTGTGTTTGTGTTTGTGTTCGTGTTTGTGTTCGTGTTTGTGTTTGTGTTCGTGTTTGTGTTTGTGTTTGTGTTTGTGTTTGTGTTTGTGTTTGTGTTTGTGTTTGTGTTTGTGTTTGTGTTTGTGTTTGTGTTTGTGTTTGTGTTTGTGTTTGTGTTTGTGTTTGTGTTTGTGTTTGTGTTTGTGTTTGTGTTTGTGTTTGTGTTTGTGTTTGTGTTTGTGTTTGTGTTTGTGTTTGTGTTTGTGTTTGTGTTTGTGTTTGTGTTCGTGTTCGTGTTCGTGTTTGTGTTTGTGTTTGTGTTTGTGTTTGTGTTTGTGTTTGTGTTTGTGTTTGTGTTTGCGTTTGCGTTTGCGTTCGCGTTCGCGTTTGCGTTTGCGTTTGCGTTTGCGTTTGCGTTTGCGTTTGTGTTTGTGTTTGTGTTTGTGTTTGTGTTTGTGTTTGTGTTTGTGTTTGTGTTTGTGTTTGTGTTTGTGTTTGTGTTTGTGTTTGTGTTTGTGTTTGTGTTTGTGTTTGTGTTTGTGTTTGTGTTTGTGTTTGTGTTTGTGTTTGTGTTTGTGTTTGTGTTTGTGTTCGTGTTCGTGTTTGTGTTTGTGTTTGTGTTTGTGTTTGTGTTTGTGTTTGTGTTTGTGTTTGTGTTTGTGTTTGTGTTTGTGTTTGTGTTTGTGTTTGTGTTTGTGTTTGTGTTTGTGTTTGTGTTTGTGTTTGTGTTTGTGTTTGTGTTTGTGTTTGTGTTTGTGTTTGTGTTTGTGTTTGTGTTTGTGTTTGTGTTTGTGTTTGTGTTTGTGTTTGTGTTTGTGTTTGTGTTTGTGTTTGTGTTTGTGTTTGTGTTTGTGTTTGTGTTTGTGTTTGTGTTTGTGTTTGTGTTTGTGTTTGTGTTTGTGTTTGTGTTTGTGTTTGTGTTTGTGTTTGTGTTTGTGTTTGTGTTTGTGTTTGTGTTTGTGTTTGTGTTTGTGTTTGTGTTTGTGTTTGTGTTTGTGTTTGTGTTTGTGTTTGTGTTTGTGTTTGTGTTTGTGTTTGTGTTTGTGTTTGTGTTTGTGTTTGTGTTTGTGTTTGTGTTTGTGTTTGTGTTTGTGTTTGTGTTTGTGTTTGTGTTTGTGTTTGTGTTTGTGTTTGTGTTTGTGTTTGTGTTTGTGTTTGTGTTTGTGTTTGTGTTTGTGTTTGTGTTTGTGTTTGTGTTTGTGTTTGTGTTTGTGTTTGTGTTTGTGTTTGTGTTTGTGTTTGTGTTTGTGTTTGTGTTTGTGTTTGTGTTTGTGTTTGTGTTTGTGTTCGTGTTCGTGTTCGTGTTCGTGTTCGTGTTCGTGTTCGTGTTCGTGTTTGTGTTTGTGTTTGTGTTTGTGTTTGTGTTTGTGTTTGTGTTTGTGTTTGTGTTTGTGTTTGTGTTTGTGTTTGTGTTTGTGTTTGTGTTTGTGTTTGTGTTTGTGTTTGTGTTTGTGTTTGTGTTTGTGTTTGTGTTTGTGTTTGTGTTTGTGTTTGTGTTTGTGTTTGTGTTTGTGTTTGTGTTTGTGTTTGTGTTTGTGTTTGTGTTTGTGTTTGTGTTTGTGTTTGTGTTTGTGTTTGTGTTTGTGTTTGTGTTTGTGTTTGTGTTTGTGTTTGTGTTTGTGTTTGTGTTTGTGTTTGTGTTTGTGTTTGTGTTTGTGTTTGTGTTTGTGTTTGTGTTTGTGTTTGTGTTTGTGTTTGTGTTTGTGTTTGTGTTTGTGTTTGTGTTTGTGTTTGTGTTTGTGTTTGTGTTTGTGTTTGTGTTTGTGTTTGTGTTTGTGTTTGTGTTTGTGTTTGTGTTTGTGTTTGTGTTTGTGTTTGTGTTTGTGTTTGTGTTTGTGTTTGTGTTTGTGTTTGTGTTTGTGTTTGTGTTTGTGTTTGTGTTTGTGTTTGTGTTTGTGTTTGTGTTTGTGTTTGTGTTTGTGTTTGTGTTTGTGTTTGTGTTTGTGTTTGTGTTTGTGTTTGTGTTTGTGTTTGTGTTTGTGTTTGTGTTTGTGTTTGTGTTTGTGTTTGTGTTTGTGTTTGTGTTTGTGTTTGTGTTTGTGTTTGTGTTTGTGTTTGTGTTTGTGTTTGTGTTTGTGTTTGTGTTTGTGTTTGTGTTTGTGTTTGTGTTTGTGTTTGTGTTTGTGTTTGTGTTTGTGTTTGTGTTTGTGTTTGTGTTTGTGTTTGTGTTTGTGTTCGTGTTCGTGTTTGTGTTCGTGTTTGTGTTTGTGTTTGTGTTTGTGTTTGTGTTGGTGTTTGTGTTGGTGTTTGTGTTTGTGTTTGTGTTTGTGTTTGTGTTTGTGTTTGTGTTTGTGTTTGTGTTTGTGTTTGTGTTTGTGTTTGTGTTTGTGTTTGTGTTTGTGTTTGTGTTTGTGTTTGTGTTTGTGTTTGTGTTTGTGTTTGTGTTTGTGTTTGTGTTTGTGTTTGTGTTTGTGTTCGTGTTCGTGTTCGTGTTCGTGTTCGTGTTTGTGTTTGTGTTTGTGTTTGTGTTTGTGTTTGTGTTTGTGTTTGTGTTTGTGTTTGCGTTTGCGTTTGCGTTTGCGTTCGCGTTCGCGTTCGCGCTTGCGTTTGCGTTTGCGCTTGCGTTTGCGTTTGCGTTTGCGTTTGCGTTTGTGTTTGTGTTTGTGTTTGTGTTTGTGTTTGTGTTTGTGTTTGTGTTTGTGTTTGTGTTTGTGTTTGTGTTTGTGTTTGTGTTTGTGTTTGTGTTTGTGTTTGTGTTTGTGTTTGTGTTTGTGTTTGTGTTTGTGTTTGTGTTTGTGTTTGTGTTTGTGTTTGTGTTTGTGTTTGTGTTTGTGTTTGTGTTTGTGTTTGTGTTTGTGTTTGTGTTTGTGTTTGTGTTTGTGTTTGTGTTTGTGTTTGTGTTTGTGTTTGTGTTTGTGTTTGTGTTTGTGTTTGTGTTTGTGTTTGTGTTTGTGTTTGTGTTTGTGTTTGTGTTTGTGTTTGTGTTTGTGTTTGTGTTTGTGTTTGTGTTTGTGTTTGTGTTTGTGTTTGTGTTTGTGTTTGTGTTTGTGTTTGTGTTTGTGTTTGTGTTTGTGTTTGTGTTTGTGTTTGTGTTTGTGTTTGTGTTTGTGTTTGTGTTTGTGTTTGTGTTTGTGTTTGTGTTTGTGTTTGTGTTTGTGTTTGTGTTTGTGTTTGTGTTTGTGTTTGTGTTTGTGTTTGTGTTTGTGTTTGTGTTTGTGTTTGTGTTTGTGTTTGTGTTTGTGTTTGTGTTTGTGTTTGTGTTTGTGTTTGTGTTTGTGTTTGTGTTTGTGTTTGTGTTTGTGTTTGTGTTTGTGTTTGTGTTTGTGTTTGTGTTTGTGTTTGTGTTTGTGTTTGTGTTTGTGTTTGTGTTTGTGTTTGTGTTTGTGTTTGTGTTTGTGTTTGTGTTTGTGTTTGTGTTTGTGTTTGTGTTTGTGTTTGTGTTTGTGTTTGTGTTTGTGTTTGTGTTTGTGTTTGTGTTTGTGTTTGTGTTTGTGTTTGTGTTTGTGTTTGTGTTTGTGTTTGTGTTTGTGTTTGTGTTTGTGTTTGTGTTTGTGTTTGTGTTTGTGTTTGTGTTTGTGTTTGTGTTTGTGTTTGTGTTTGTGTTTGTGTTTGTGTTTGTGTTTGTGTTTGTGTTTGTGTTTGTGTTTGTGTTTGTGTTTGTGTTTGTGTTTGTGTTTGTGTTTGTGTTTGTGTTTGTGTTTGTGTTTGTGTTTGTGTTTGTGTTTGTGTTTGTGTTTGTGTTTGTGTTTGTGTTTGTGTTTGTGTTTGTGTTTGTGTTTGTGTTTGTGTTTGTGTTTGTGTTTGTGTTTGTGTTTGTGTTTGTGTTTGTGTTTGTGTTTGTGTTTGTGTTTGTGTTTGTGTTTGTGTTTGTGTTTGTGTTTGTGTTTGTGTTTGTGTTTGTGTTTGTGTTTGTGTTTGTGTTTGTGTTTGTGTTTGTGTTTGTGTTTGTGTTTGTGTTTGTGTTTGTGTTTGTGTTTGTGTTTGTGTTTGTGTTTGTGTTTGTGTTTGTGTTTGTGTTTGTGTTTGTGTTTGTGTTTGTGTTTGTGTTTGTGTTTGTGTTTGTGTTTGTGTTTGTGTTTGTGTTTGTGTTTGTGTTTGTGTTTGTGTTTGTGTTTGTGTTTGTGTTTGTGTTTGTGTTTGTGTTTGTGTTTGTGTTTGTGTTTGTGTTTGTGTTTGTGTTTGTGTTTGTGTTTGTGTTTGTGTTTGTGTTTGTGTTTGTGTTTGTGTTTGTGTTTGTTTTTGTGTTTGTGTTCGTGATTGTGTTTGCGTTTGCGTTTGCGTTTGCGTTTGCGTTTGCGTTTGCGTTTGCGTTTGCGTTTGCGTTTGTGTTTGTGTTTGTGTTTGTGTTTGTGTTTGTGTTTGTGTTTGTGTTTGTGTTTGTGTTTGTGTTTGTGTTTGTGTTTGTGTTTGTGTTTGTGTTTGTGTTTGTGTTTGTGTTTGTGTTTGTATTTGTGTTTGTGTTTGTGTTTGTGTTTGTGTTTGTGTTTGTGTTTGTGTTTGTGTTTGTGTTTGTGTTTGTGTTTGTGTTTGTGTTTGTGTTTGTGTTTGTGTTTGTGTTTGTGTTTGTGTTTGTGTTTGTGTTTGTGTTTGTGTTTGTGTTTGTGTTTGTGTTTGTGTTTGTGTTTGTGTTTGTGTTTGTGTTTGTGTTTGTGTTTGTGTTTGTGTTTGTGTTTGTGTTTGTGTTTGTGTTTGTGTTTGTGTTTGTGTTTGTGTTTGTGTTTGTGTTTGTGTTTGTGTTTGTGTTTGTGTTTGTGTTTGTGTTCGTGTTCGTGTTTGTGTTTGTGTTTGTGTTTGTGTTTGTGTTTGTGTTTGTGTTTGTGTTTGTGTTTGTGTTTGTGTTTGCGTTTGCGTTTGCGTTTGCGTTTGCGTTTGCGTTTGCGTTTGCGTTTGCGTTTGCGTTTGCGTTTGCGTTTGCGTTTGCGTTTGCGTTTGTGTTTGTGTTTGTGTTTGTGTTTGTGTTTGTGTTTGTGTTTGTGTTTGTGTTTGTGTTTGTGTTTGTGTTTGTGTTTGTGTTTGTGTTTGTGTTTGTGTTTGTGTTTGTGTTTGTGTTTGTGTTTGTGTTTGTGTTTGTGTTTGTGTTTGTGTTTGTGTTTGTGTTTGTGTTTGTGTTTGTGTTTGTGTTTGTGTTTGTGTTTGTGTTTGTGTTTGTGTTTGTGTTTGTGTTTGTGTTTGTGTTTGTGTTTGTGTTTGTGTTTGTGTTTGTGTTTGTGTTTGTGTTTGTGTTTGTGTTTGTGTTTGTGTTTGTGTTTGTGTTTGTGTTTGTGTTTGTGTTTGTGTTTGTGTTTGTGTTTGTGTTTGTGTTTGTGTTTGTGTTTGTGTTTGTGTTTGTGTTTGTGTTTGTGTTTGTGTTTGTGTTTGTGTTTGTGTTTGTGTTTGTGTTTGTGTTTGTGTTTGTGTTTGTGTTTGTGTTTGTGTTTGTGTTTGTGTTTGTGTTTGTGTTTGTGTTTGTGTTTGTGTTTGTGTTTGTGTTTGTGTTTGTGTTTGTGTTTGTGTTTGTGTTTGTGTTTGTGTTTGTGTTTGTGTTTGTGTTTGTGTTTGTGTTTGTGTTTGTGTTTGTGTTTGTGTTTGTGTTTGTGTTTGTGTTTGTGTTTGTGTTTGTGTTTGTGTTTGTGTTTGTGTTTGTGTTTGTGTTTGTGTTTGTGTTTGTGTTTGTGTTTGTGTTTGTGTTTGTGTTTGTGTTTGTGTTTGTGTTTGTGTTTGTGTTTGTGTTTGTGTTTGTGTTTGTGTTTGTGTTTGTGTTTGTGTTTGTGTTTGTGTTTGTGTTTGTGTTTGTGTTTGTGTTTGTGTTTGTGTTTGTGTTTGTGTTTGTGTTTGTGTTTGTGTTTGTGTTTGTGTTTGTGTTTGTGTTTGTGTTTGTGTTTGTGTTTGTGTTTGTGTTTGTGTTTGTGTTTGTGTTTGTGTTCGTGTTCGTGTTTGTGTTCGTGTTTGTGTTTGTGTTTGTGTTTGTGTTTGTGTTTGTGTTTGTGTTGGTGTTTGTGTTTGTGTTTGTGTTTGTGTTTGTGTTTGTGTTTGTGTTTGTGTTTGTGTTTGTGTTTGTGTTTGTGTTTGTGTTTGTGTTTGTGTTTGTGTTTGTGTTTGTGTTTGTGTTTGTGTTTGTGTTCGTGTTCGTGTTCGTGTTCGTGTTTGTGTTTGTGTTTGTGTTTGTGTTTGTGTTTGTGTTTGTGTTTGTGTTTGCGTTTGCGTTTGCGTTTGCGTTTGCGTTCGCGTTCGCGTTTGCGTTTGCGTTTGCGTTTGCGTTTGCGTTTGCGTTTGTGTTTGTGTTTGTGTTTGTGTTTGTGTTTGTGTTTGTGTTTGTGTTTGTGTTTGTGTTTGTGTTTGTGTTTGTGTTTGTGTTTGTGTTTGTGTTTGTGTTTGTGTTTGTGTTTGTGTTTGTGTTTGTGTTTGTGTTTGTGTTTGTGTTTGTGTTTGTGTTTGTGTTTGTGTTTGTGTTTGTGTTTGTGTTTGTGTTTGTGTTTGTGTTTGTGTTTGTGTTTGTGTTTGTGTTTGTGTTTGTGTTTGTGTTTGTGTTTGTGTTTGTGTTTGTGTTTGTGTTTGTGTTTGTGTTTGTGTTTGTGTTTGTGTTTGTGTTTGTGTTTGTGTTTGTGTTTGTGTTTGTGTTTGTGTTTGTGTTTGTGTTTGTGTTTGTGTTTGTGTTTGTGTTTGTGTTTGTGTTTGTGTTTGTGTTTGTGTTTGTGTTTGTGTTTTTGTTTTTGTTTGTGTTTGTGTTTGTGTTTGTGTTTGTGTTTGTGTTTGTGTTTGTGTTTGTGTTTGTGTTTGTGTTTGTGTTTGTGTTTGTGTTTGTGTTTGTGTTTGTGTTTGTGTTTGTGTTTGTGTTTGTGTTTGTGTTTGTGTTTGTGTTTGTGTTTGTGTTTGTGTTTGTGTTTGTGTTTGTGTTTGTGTTTGTGTTTGTGTTTGTGTTTGTGTTTGTGTTTGTGTTTGTGTTTGTGTTTGTGTTTGTGTTTGTGTTTGTGTTTGTGTTTGTGTTTGTGTTTGTGTTTGTGTTTGTGTTTGTGTTTGTGTTTGTGTTTGTGTTTGTGTTTGTGTTTGTGTTTGTGTTTGTGTTTGTGTTTGTGTTTGTGTTTGTGTTTGTGTTTGTGTTTGTGTTTGTGTTTGTGTTTGTGTTTGTGTTTGTGTTTGTGTTTGTGTTTGTGTTTGTGTTTGTGTTTGTGTTTGTGTTTGTGTTTGTGTTTGTGTTTGTGTTTGTGTTTGTGTTTGTGTTTGTGTTTGTGTTTGTGTTTGTGTTTGTGTTTGTGTTTGTGTTTGTGTTTGTGTTTGTGTTTGTGTTTGTGTTTGTGTTTGTGTTTGTGTTTGTGTTTGTGTTTGTGTTTGTGTTTGTTTTTGTGTTTGTGTTTGTGTTTGTGTTTGTGTTTGTGTTTGTGTTTGTGTTTGTGTTTGTGTTTGTGTTTGTGTTTGTGTTTGTGTTTGTGTTTGTGTTTGTGTTTGTGTTTGTGTTTGTGTTTGTGTTTGTGTTTGTGTTTGTGTTTGTGTTTGTGTTTGTGTTTGTGTTTGTGTTTGTGTTTGTGTTTGTGTTTGTGTTTGTGTTTGTGTTTGTGTTTGTGTTTGTGTTTGTGTTTGTGTTTGTGTTTGGGTTTGTGTTTGTGTTTGTGTTTGTGTTTGTGTTTGTGTTTGTGTTTGTGTTTTCGTTTGTGTTTGTGTTTGTGTTTGTGTTTGTGTTTGTGTTTGTGTTTGTGTTTGTGTTTGTGTTTGTGTTTGTGTTTGTGTTTGTGTTTGTGTTTGTGTTTGTGTTTGTGTTTGTGTTTGTGTTTGTGTTTGTGTTTGTGTTTGTGTTTGTGTTTGTGTTTGTGTTTGTGTTTGTGTTTGTGTTTGTGTTTGTGTTTGTGTTTGTGTTTGTGTTTGTGTTTGTGTTTGTGTTTGTGTTTGTGTTTGTGTTTGTGTTTGTGTTTGTGTTTGTGTTCGTGATTGTGTTTGCGTTTGCGTTTGCGTTTGCGTTTGCGTTTGCGTTTGCGTTTGCGTTTGTGTTTGTGTTTGTGTTTGTGTCTGTGTTTGTGTTTGTGTTTGTGTTTGTGTTTGTGTTTGTGTTTGTGTTTGTGTTTGTGTTTGTGTTTGTGTTTGTGTTTGTATTTGTGTTTGTGTTTGTGTTTGTGTTTGTGTTTGTGTTTGTGTTTGTGTTTGTGTTTGTGTTTGTGTTTGTGTTTGTGTTTGTGTTTGTGTTTGTGTTTGTGTTTGTGTTTGTGTTTGTGTTTGTGTTTGTGTTTGTGTTTGTGTTTGTGTTTGTGTTTGTGTTTGTGTTTGTGTTTGTGTTTGTGTTTGTGTTTGTGTTTGTGTTTGTGTTTGTGTTTGTGTTTGTGTTTGTGTTTGTGTTTGTGTTTGTGTTTGTGTTTGTGTTTGTGTTTGTGTTTGTGTTTGTGTTTGTGTTTTTGTTTTTGTTTGTGTTTGTGTTTGTGTTTGTGTTTGTGTTTGTGTTTGTGTTTGTGTTTGTGTTTGTGTTTGTGTTTGTGTTTGTGTTTGTGTTTGTGTTTGTGTTTGTGTTTGTGTTTGTGTTTGTGGTTGTGTTTGTGTTTGTGTTTGTGTTTGTGTTTGTGTTTGTGTTTGTGTTTGTGTTTGTGTTTGTGTTTGTGTTTGTGTTTGTGTTTGTGTTTGTGTTTGTGTTTGTGTTTGTGTTTGTGTTTGTGTTTGTGTTTGTGTTTGTGTTTGTGTTTGTGTTTGTGTTTGTGTTTGTGTTTGTGTTTGTGTTTGTGTTTGTGTTGTGTTTGTGTTTGTGTTTGTGTTTGTGTTTGTGTTTGTGTTTGTGTTTGTGTTTGTGTTTGTGTTTGTGTTTGTGTTTGTGTTTGTGTTTGTGTTTGTGTTTGTGTTTGTGTTTGTGTTTGTGTTTGTGTTTGTGTTTGTGTTTGTGTTTGTGTTTGTGTTTGTGTTTGTGTTTGTGTTTGTGTTTGTGTTTGTGTTTGTGTTTGTGTTTGTGTTTGTGTTTGTGTTTGTGTTTGTGTTTGTGTTTGTGTTTGTGTTTGTGTTTGTGTTTGTGTTTGTGTTTGTTTTTGTGTTTGTGTTTGTGTTTGTGTTTGTGTTTGTGTTTGTGTTTGTGTTTGTGTTTGTGTTTGTGTTTGTGTTTGTGTTTGTGTTTGTGTTTGTGTTTGTGTTTGTGTTTGTGTTTGTGTTTGTGTTTGTGTTTGTGTTTGTGTTTGTGTTTGTGTTTGTGTTTGTGTTTGTGTTTGTGTTTGTGTTTGTGTTTGTGTTTGTGTTTGTGTTTGTGTTTGTGTTTGTGTTTGTGTTTGTGTTTGTGTTTGTGTTTGTGTTTGTGTTTGTGTTTGTGTTTGTGTTTGTGTTTGGGTTTGTGTTTGTGTTTGTGTTTGTGTTTGTGTTTGTGTTTGTTTTTGTGTTTTCGTTTGTGTTTGTGTTTGTGTTTGTGTTTGTGTTTGTGTTTGTGTTTGTGTTTGTGTTTGTGTTTGTGTTTGTGTTTGTGTTTGTGTTTGTGTTTGTGTTTGTGTTTGTGTTTGTGTTTGTGTTTGTGTTTGTGTTTGTGTTTGTGTTTGTGTTTGTGTTTGTGTTTGTGTTTGTGTTTGTGTTTGTGTTTGTGTTTGTGTTTGTGTTTGTGTTTGTGTTTGTGTTTGTGTTTGTGTTTGTGTTTGTGTTTGTGTTTGTATTTGTGTTTGTGTTTGTGTTTGTGTTTGTGTTTGTGTTTGTGTTTGTGTTTGTGTTTGTGTTTGTGTTTGTGTTTGTGTTTGTGTTTGTGTTTGTGTTTGTGTTTGTGTTTGTGTTTGTGTTTGTGTTTGTGTTTGTGTTTGTGTTTGTGTTTGTGTTTGTGTTTGTGTTTGTGTTTGTGTTTGTGTTTGTGTTTGTGTTTGTGTTTGTGTTTGTGTTTGTGTTTGTGTTTGTGTTTGTGTTTGTGTTTGTGTTTGTGTTTGTGTTTGTGTTTGTGTTTGTGTTTGTGTTTGTGTTTGTGTTTGTGTTTGTGTTTGTGTTTGTGTTTGCGTTTGCGTTTGCGTTTGCGTTTGCGTTTGCGTTTGCGTTTGCGTTTGCGTTTGTGTTGGTGTTTGTGTTCGTGTTTGTGTTTGTGTTTGTGTTTGTGTTTGTGTTTGTGTTTGTGTTTTTGTTTGTGTTTGTGTTTGTGTTTGTGTTTGTGTTTGTGTTTGTGTTTGTGTTTGTGTTTGTGTTTGTGTTTGTGTTTGTGTTTGTGTTTGTGTTTGTGTTTGTGTTTGTGTTTGTGTTTGTGTTTGTATTTGTGTTTGTGTTTGTGTTTGTGTTTGTGTTTGTGTTTGTGTTTGTGTTTGTGTTTGTGTTTGTGTTTGTGTTTGTGTTTGTGTTTGTGTTTGTGTTTGTGTTTGTGTTTGTGTTTGTGTTTGTGTTTGTGTTTGTGTTTGTGTTTGTGTTTGTGTTTGTGTTTGTGTTTGTGTTTGTGTTTGTGTTTGTGTTTGTGTTTGTGTTTGTGTTTGTGTTTGTGTTTGTGTTTGTGTTTGTGTTTGTGTTTGTGTTTGTGTTTGTGTTTGTGTTTGTGTTTGTGTTTGTGTTTGTGTTTGTGTTTGTGTTTGTGTTTGTGTTTGTGTTTGTGTTTGTGTTTGTGTTTGTGTTTGTGTTTGTGTTTGTGTTTGTGTTTGTGTTTGTGTTTGTGTTTGTGTTTGTGTTTGTGTTTGTGTTTGTGTTTGTGTTTGTGTTTGTGTTTTTGTTTGTGTTTGTGTTTGTGTTTGTGTTTGTGTTTGTGTTTGTGTTTGTGTTTGTGTTTGTGTTTGTGTTTGTGTTTGTGTTTGTGTTTGTGTTTGTGTTTGTGTTTGTGTTTGTGTTTGTGTTTGTGTTTGTGTTTGTGTTTGTGTTTGTGTTTGTGTTTGTGTTTGTGTTTGTGTTTGTGTTTGTGTTTGTGTTTGTGTTTGTGTTTGTGTTTGTGTTTGTGTTTGTGTTTGTGTTTGTGTTTGTGTTTGTGTTTGTGTTTGTGTTTGTGTTTGTGTTTGTGTTTGTGTTTGTGTTTGTGTTTGTGTTTGTGTTTTTGTTTGTGTTTGTGTTTGTGTTTGTGTTTGTGTTTGTGTTTGTGTTTGTGTTTGTGTTTGTGTTTGTGTTTGTGTTTGTGTTTGTGTTTGTGTTTGTGTTTGTGTTTGTGTTTGTGTTTGTGTTTGTGTTTGTGTTTGTGTTTGTGTTTGTGTTTGTGTTCGTGTTCGTGTTCGTGTTTATGTTTGTGTTCGTGTTCGTGTTTGTGTTTGTGTTTGTGTTTGTGTTTGTGTTTGTGTTTGTGTTTGTGTTTGTGTTTGTGTTTGTGTTTGTGTTTGTGTTTGTGTTTGTGTTTGTGTTTGTGTTTGTGTTTGTGTTTGTGTTTGTGTTTGTGTTTGTGTTTGTGTTTGTGTTTGTGTTTGTGTTTGTGTTTGTGTTTGTGTTTGTGTTTGTGTTTGTGTTTGTGTTTGTGTTTGTGTTTGTGTTTGTGTTTGTGTTTGTGTTTGTGTTTGTGTTTGTGTTTGTGTTTGTGTTTGTGTTTGTGTTTGTGTTTGTGTTTGTGTTTGTGTTTGTGTTTGTGTTTGTGTTTGTGTTTGTGTTTGTGTTTGTGTTTGTGTTTGTGTTTGTGTTTGTGTTTGTGTTTGTGTTTGTGTTTGTGTTTGTGTTTGTGTTTGTGTTTGTGTTTGTGTTTGTGTTTGTGTTTGTGTTTGTGTTTGTGTTTGTGTTTGTGTTTGTGTTTGTGTTTGTGTTTGTGTTTGTGTTTGTGTTTGTGTTTGTGTTTGTGTTTGTGTTTGTGTTTGTGTTTGTGTTTGTGTTTGTGTTTGTGTTTGTGTTTGTGTTTGTGTTTGTGTTTGTGTTTGTGTTTGTGTTTGTGTTTGTGTTTGTGTTTGTGTTTGTGTTTGTGTTTGTGTTTGTGTTTGTGTTTGTGTTTGTGTTTGTGTTTGTGTTTGTAGTTGTGTTTGTGTTTGTGTTTGTGTTTGTGTTTGTGTTTGTGTTTGTGTTTGTGTTTGTGTTTGTGTTTGTGTTTGTGTTTGTGTTTGTGTTTGTGTTTGTGTTTGTGTTTGTGTTTGTGTTTGTGTCTGTGTTTGTGTTTGTGTTTGTGTTTGTGTTTGTGTTTGTGTTTGTGTTTGTGTTTGTGTTTGTGTTTGTGTTTGTGTTTGTGTTTGTGTTTGTGTTTGTGTTTGTGTTTGTGTTTGTGTTTGTGTTTGTGTTTGTGTTTGTGTTTGTGTTTGTGTTTGTGTTTGTGTTTGTGTTTGTGTTTGTGTTTGTGTTTGTGTTTGTGTTTGTGTTTGTGTTTGTGTTTGTGTTTGTGTTTGTGTTTGTGTTTGTGTTTGTGTTTGTGTTTGTGTTTGTGTTTGTGTTTGTGTTTGTGTTTGTGTTTGTGTTTGTGTTTGTGTTTGTGTTTGTGTTTGCGTCTGTGTTTGTGTCTGTGTTTGGGTTTGTGTTTGTGTTCGTGTTTGTGTTTGTGTTTGTGTTT
This sequence comes from Sussaba pulchella, assembly GCA_963971145.1. NCBI lineage: Eukaryota > Metazoa > Arthropoda > Insecta > Hymenoptera > Ichneumonidae > Sussaba > Sussaba pulchella. The sequence goes on along the minus strand of CAXAQZ010000618.1, from coordinate 375,274 downwards.
GTGTTTGTGTTTGTGTTTGTGTTTGTGTTTGTGTTTGTGTTTGTGTTTGTGTTTGTGTTTGTGTTTGTGTTTGTGTTTGTGTTTGTGTTTGTGTTTGTGTTTGTGTTTGTGTTTGTGTTTGTGTTTGTGTTTGTGTTTGTGTTTGTGTTTGTGTTTGTGTTTGTGTTTGTGTTTGTATTTGTGTTTGTGTTTGTGTTTGTGTTTGTGTTTGTGTTTGTGTTTGTGTTTGTGTTTGTGTTTGTGTTTGTGTTTGTGTTTGTGTTTGTGTTTGTGTTTGTGTTTGCGTTTGCGTTTGTGTTTGTGTTTGTGTTTGTGTTTGTGTTTGTGTTTGTGTTTGTGTTTGTGTTTGTGTTTGTGTTTGTGTTTGTGTTTGTGTTTGTGTTTGTGTTTGTGTTTGTGTTTGTGTTTGCGTTTGCGTTTGCATTTGTGTTTGTGTTTGTGTTTGTGTTTGTGTTTGTGTTTGTGTTTGTGTTTGTGTTTGTGTTTGTGTTTGTGTTTGTGTTTGTGTTTGTTTTTGTGTTTGTGTTTGTGTTTGTGTTTGTGTTTGTGTTTGTGTTTGTGTTTGTGTTTGTGTTTGTGTTTGTGTTTGTGTTTGTGTTTGTGTTTGTGTTTGTGTTTGTGTTTGTGTTTGTGTTTGTGTTTGTGTTTGTGTTTGTGTTTGTGTTTGTGTTTGTGTTTGTGTTTGTGTTTGTGTTTGTGTTTGTGTTTGTGTTTGTGTTTGTGTTTGTGTTTGTGTTTGTGTTTGCGTTTGCGTTTGCGTTTGCGTTTGCGTTTGTGTTTGTGTATGTGATTGGGTTTGTGTTTGTGTTTGTGTTTGCGTTTGCGTTTGCGTTTGCGTTTGCGTTTGCGTTTGCGTTTGCGTTTGCGTTTGCGTTTGCGTTTGCGTTTGCGTTTGCGTTTGTGTTTGTGTCTGTGATTGTGTTTGTGTTTGCGTTTGCGTTTGCGTTTGCGTTTGCGTTTGTGTTTGTGTTAGTGTTTGTGTTTGTGTTTTTGTTCGTGTTTGTGTTTGTGTTTGTGTTTGTGTTTGTGTTTGTGTTTGTGTTTGTGTTTGTGTTTGTGTTTGTGTTTGTGTTTGTGGTTGTGTTTGTGTTTGTGTTTGTGTTTGTGTTTGTGTTTGTGTTTGTGTTTGTGTTTGTGTTTGTGTTTGTGTTTGTGTTTGTGTTTGTGTTTGTGTTTGTGTTTGTGTTTGTGTTTGTGTTTGTGTTTGTGTTTGTGTTTGTGTTTGTGTTTGTGTTTGTGTTTGTGTTTGTGTTTGTGTTTGTGTTTGTGTTTGTGTTTGTGTTTGTGTTTGTGTTTGTGTTTGTGTTTGTGTTTGTGTTTGTGTTTGTGTTTGTGTTTGTGTTTGTGTTTGTGTTTGTGTTTGTGTTTGTGTTTGTGTTTGTGTTTGTGTTTGTGTTTGTGTTTGTGTTTGTGTTTGTGTTTGTGTTTGTGTTTGTGTTTGTGTTTGTGTTTGTGTTTGTGTTTGTGTTTGTGTTTGTGTTTGTGTTTGTGTTTGTGTTTGTGTTTGTGTTTGTGTTTGTGTTTGTGTTTGTGTTTGTGTTTGTGTTTGTGTTTGTGTTTGTGTTTGTGTTTGTGTTTGTGTTTGTGTTCGTGTTCGTGTTTGTGTTCGTGTTCGTGTTCGTGTTCGTGTTCGTTCTTGTGTTTGTGTTTGTGTTTGTGTTTGTGTTTGTGTTTGTGTTTGTGTTTGTGTTTGTGTTTGTGTTTGTGTTTGTGTTTGTGTTTGTGTTTGTGTTTGTGTTTGTGTTTGTGTTTGTGTTTGTGTTTGTGTTTGTGTTTGTGTTTGTGTTTGTGTTTGTGTTTGTGTTTGTGTTTGTGTTTGTGTTTGTGTTTGTGTTTGTGTTTGTGTTTGTGTTTGTGTTTGTGTTTGTGTTTGTGTTTGTGTTTGTGTTTGTGTTTGTGTTTGTGTTTGTGTTTGTGTTTGTGTTTGTGTTTGTGTTTGTGTTTGTGTTTGTGTTTGTGTTTGTGTTTGTGTTTGTGTTTGTGTTTGTGTTTGTGTTTGTGTTTGTGTTTGTGTTTGTGTTTGTGTTTGTGTTTGTGTTTGTGTTTGTGTTTGTGTTTGTGTTTGTGTTTGTGTTTGTGTTTGTGTTTGTGTTTGTGTTTGTGTTTGTGTTTGTGTTTGTGTTTGTGTTTGTGTTTGTGTTTGTGTTTGTGTTTGTGTTTGTGTTTGTGTTTGTGTTTGTGTTTGTGTTTGTGTTTGTGTTTGTAGTTGTGTTTGTGTTTGTGTTTGTGTTTGTGTTTGTGTTTGTGTTTGTGTTTGTGTTTGTGTTTGTGTTTGTGTTTGTGTTTGTGTTTGTGTTTGTGTTTGTGTTTGTGTTTGTGTTTGTGTTTGTGTTTGTGTCTGTGTTTGTGTTTGTGTTTGTGTTTGTGTTTGTGTTTGTGTTTGTGTTTGTGTTTGTGTTTGTGTTTGTGTTTGTGTTTGTGTTTGTGTTTGTGTTTGTGTTTGTGTTTGTGTTTGTGTTTGTGTTTGTGTTTGTGTTTGTGTTTGTGTTTGTGTTTGTGTTTGTGTTTGTGTTTGTGTTTGTGTTTGTGTTTGTGTTTGTGTTTGTGTTTGTGTTTGTGTTTGTGTTTGTGTTTGTGTTTGTGTTTGTGTTTGTGTTTGTGTTTGTGTTTGTGTTTGTGTTTGTGTTTGTGTTTGTGTTTGTGTTTGTGTTTGTGTTTGTGTTTGTGTTTGTGTTTGTGTTTGTGTTTGTGTTTGTGTTTGCGTCTGTGTTTGTGTCTGTGTTTGGGTTTGTGTTTGTGTTCGTGTTTGTGTTTGTGTTTGTGTTTGTGTTTGTGTTTGTGTTTGTGTTTGTGTTTGTGTTTGTGTTTGTGTTTGTGTTTGTGTTTGTGTTTGTGTTTGTGTTTGTGTTTGTGTTTGTGTTTGTGTTTGTGTTTGTGTTTGTGTTTGTGTTTGTGTTTGTGTTTGTGTTTGTGTTTGTGTTTGTGTTTGTGTTTGTGTTTGTGTTTGTGTTTGTGTTTGTGTTTGTGTTTGTGTTTGTGTTTGTGTTTGTGTTTGTGTTTGTGTTTGTGTTTGTGTTTGTGTTTGTGTTTGTGTTTGTGTTTGCGTTTGCGTTTGTGTTTGTGTTTGTGTTTGTGTTTGTGTTTGTGTTTGTGTTTGTGTTTGTGTTTGTGTTTGTGTTTGTGTTTGTGTTTGTGTTTGTGTTTGTGTTTGTGTTTGCGTTTGCGTTTGCATTTGTGTTTGTGTTTGTGTTTGTGTTTGTGTTTGTGTTTGTGTTTGTGTTTGTGTTTGTGTTTGTGTTTGTGTTTGTGTTTGTGTTTGTGTTTGTTTTTGTGTTTGTGTTTGTGTTTGTGTTTGTGTTTGTGTTTGTGTTTGTGTTTGTGTTTGTGTTTGTGTTTGTGTTTGTGTTTGTGTTTGTGTTTGTGTTTGTGTTTGTGTTTGTGTTTGTGTTTGTGTTTGTGTTTGTGTTTGTGTTTGTGTTTGTGTTTGTGTTTGTGTTTGTGTTTGTGTTTGTGTTTGTGTTTGTGTTTGTGTTTGTGTTTGTGTTTGTGTTTGTGTTTGTGTTTGCGTTTGCGTTTGCGTTTGCGTTTGCGTTTGTGTTTGTGTATGTGATTGGGTTTGTGTTTGTGTTTGTGTTTGCGTTTGCGTTTGCGTTTGCGTTTGCGTTTGCGTTTGCGTTTGCGTTTGCGTTTGCGTTTGCGTTTGCGTTTGCGTTTGCGTTTGTGTTTGTGTCTGTGATTGTGTTTGTGTTTGCGTTTGCGTTTGCGTTTGCGTTTGCGTTTGTGTTTGTGTTAGTGTTTGTGTTTGTGTTTTTGTTCGTGTTTGTGTTTGTGTTTGTGTTTGTGTTTGTGTTTGTGTTTGTGTTTGTGTTTGTGTTTGTGTTTGTGTTTGTGTTTGTGGTTGTGTTTGTGTTTGTGTTTGTGTTTGTGTTTGTGTTTGTGTTTGTGTTTGTGTTTGTGTTTGTGTTTGTGTTTGTGTTTGTGTTTGTGTTTGTGTTTGTGTTTGTGTTTGTGTTTGTGTTTGTGTTTGTGTTTGTGTTTGTGTTTGTGTTTGTGTTTGTGTTTGTGTTTGTGTTTGTGTTTGTGTTTGTGTTTGTGTTTGTGTTTGTGTTTGTGTTTGTGTTTGTGTTTGTGTTTGTGTTTGTGTTTGTGTTTGTGTTTGTGTTTGTGTTTGTGTTTGTGTTTGTGTTTGTGTTTGTGTTTGTGTTTGTGTTTGTGTTTGTGTTTGTGTTTGTGTTTGTGTTTGTGTTTGTGTTTGTGTTTGTGTTTGTGTTTGTGTTTGTGTTTGTGTTTGTGTTTGTGTTTGTGTTTGTGTTTGTGTTTGTGTTTGTGTTTGTGTTTGTGTTTGTGTTTGTGTTTGTGTTCGTGTTCGTGTTTGTGTTCGTGTTCGTGTTCGTGTTCGTTCTTGTGTTTGTGTTTGTGTTTGTGTTTGTGTTTGTGTTTGTGTTTGTGTTTGTGTTTGTGTTTGTGTTTGTGTTTGTGTTTGTGTTTGTGTTTGTGTTTGTGTTTGTGTTTGTGTTTGTGTTTGTGTTTGTGTTTGTGTTTGTGTTTGTGTTTGTGTTTGTGTTTGTGTTTGTGTTTGTGTTTGTGTTTGTGTTTGTGTTTGTGTTTGTGTTTGTGTTTGTGTTTGTGTTTGTGTTTGTGTTTGTGTTTGTGTTTGTGTTTGTGTTTGTGTTTGTGTTTGTGTTTGTGTTTGTGTTTGTGTTTGTGTTTGTGTTTGTGTTTGTGTTTGTGTTTGTGTTTGTGTTTGTGTTTGTGTTTGTGTTTGTGTTTGTGTTTGTGTTTGTGTTTGTGTTTGTGTTTGTGTTTGTGTTTGTGTTTGTGTTTGTGTTTGTGTTTGTGTTTGTGTTTGTGTTTGTGTTTGTGTTTGTGTTTGTGTTTGTGTTTGTGTTTGTGTTTGTGTTTGTGTTTGTGTTTGTGTTTGTGTTTGTGTTTGTGTTTGTGTTTGTGTTTGTGTTTGTGTTTGTGTTTGTGTTTGTGTTTGTGTTTGTGTTTGTGTTTGTGTTTGTGTTTGTGTTTGTGTTTGTGTTTGTGTTTGTGTTTGTGTTTGTGTTTGTGTTTGTGTTTGTGTTTGTGTTTGTGTTTGTGTTTGTGTTTGTGTTTGTGTTTGTGTTTGTGTTTGTGTTTGTGTTTGTGTTTGTGTTTGTGTTTGTGTTTGTGTTTGTGTTTGTGTTTGTGTTTGTGTTTGTGTTTGTGTTTGTGTTTGTGTTTGTGTTTGTTTTTGTGTTTGTGTTTGTGTTTGTGTTTGTGTTTGTGTTTGTGTTTGTGTTTGTGGTGGTGTTTGTGTTTGTGTTTGTGTTTGTGTTTGTGTTTGTGTTTGTGTTTGTGTTTGTGTTTGTGTTTGTGTTTGTGTTTGTGTTTGTGTTTGTGTTTGTGTTTGTGTTTGTGTTTGTGTTTGTGTTTGTGTTTGTGTTTGTGTTTGTGTTTGTGTTTGTGTTTGTGTTTGTGTTTGTGTTTGTGTTTGTGTTTGTGTTTGTGTTTGTGTTTGTGTTTGTGTTTGTGTTTGTGTTTGTGTTTGTGTTTGTGTTTGTGTTTGTGTTTGTGTTTGTGTTTGTGTTTGTGTTTGTGTTTGTGTTTGTGTTTGTGTTTGTGTTTGTGTTTGTGTTTGTGTTTGTGTTTGTGTTTGTGTTTGTGTTTGTGTTTGTGTTTGTGTTTGTGTTTGTGTTTGTGTTTGTGTTTGTGTTTGTGTTTGTGTTTGTGTTTGTGTTTGTGTTTGTGTTTGTGTTTGTGTTTGTGTTTGTGTTTGTGTTTGTGTTTGTGTTTGCGTTTGCGTTTGTGTTTGCGTTTGTGTTTGTGTTTGTGTTTGTGTTTGTGTTTGTGTTTGTGTTCGTGTTCGTGTTCGTGTTCGTGTTCGTGTTCATGTTTGTGTTTGTGTTTGTGTTTGTGTTTGTGTTTGTGTTTGTGTTTGTGTTTGTGTTTGTGTTTGTGTTTGTGTTTGTGTTTGTGTTTGTGTTTGTGTTTGTCATTGTGTTTGTGTTTGTGTTTGTGTTTGTGTTTGTGTTTGTGTTTGTGTTTGTGTTTGTGTTTGTGTTTGTGTTTGTGTTTGTGTTTGTGTTTGTGTTTGTGTTTGTGTTTGTGTTTGTGTTTGTGTTTGTGTTTGTGTTTGTGTTTGTGTTTGTGTTTGTGTTTGTGTTTGTGTTTGTGTTTGTGTTTGTGTTTGTGTTTGTGTTTGTGTTTGTGTTTGTGTTTGTGTTTGTGTTTGTGTTTGTGTTTGTGTTTGTGTTTGTGTTTGTGTTTGTGTTTGTGTTTGTGTTTGTGTTTGTGTTTGTGTTTGTGTTTGTGTTTGTGTTTGTGTTTGTGTTTGTGTTTGTGTTTGTGTTTGTGTTTGTGTTTGTGTTTGTGTTTGTGTTTGTGTTTGTGTTTGTGTTTGTGTTTGTGTTTGTGTTTGTGTTTGTGTTTGTGTTTGTGTTTGTGTTTGTGTTTGTGTTTGTGTTTGTGTTTGTGTTTGTGTTTGTGTTTGTGTTTGTGTTTGTGTTTGTGTTTGTGTTTGTGTTTGTGTTTGTGTTTGTGTTTGTGTTTGTGTTTGTGTTTGTGTTTGTGTTTGTGTTTGTGTTTGTGTTTGTGTTTGTGTTTGTGTTTGTGTTTGTGTTTGTGTTTGTGTTTGTGTTTGTGTTTGTGTTTGTGTTTGTGTTTGTGTTTGTGTTTGTGTTTGTGTTTGTGTTTGTGTTTGTGTTTGTGTTTGTGTTTGTGTTTGTGTTTGTGTTTGTGTTTGTGTTTGTGTTTGTGTTTGTGTTTGTGTTTGTGTTTGTGTTTGTGTTTGTGTTTGTGTTTGTGTTTGTGTTTGTGTTTGTGTTTGTGTTTGTGTTTGTGTTTGTGTTTGTGTTTGTGTTTGTGTTTGTGTTTGTGTTTGTGTTTGTGTTTGTGTTTGTGTTTGTGTTTGTGTTTGTGTTTGTGTTTGTGTTTGTGTTTGTGTTTGTGTTTGTGTTTGTGTTTGTGTTTGTGTTTGTGTTTGTGTTTGTGTTTGTGTTTGTGTTTGTGTTTGTGTTTGTGTTTGTGTTTGTGTTTGTGTTTGTGTTTGTGTTTGTGTTTGTGTTTGTGTTTGTGTTTGTGTTTGTGTTTGTGTTTGTGTTTGTGTTTGTGTTTGTGTTTGTGTTTGTGTTTGTGTTTGTGTTTGTGTTTGTGTTTGTGTTTGTGTTTGTGTTTGTGTTTGTGTTTGTGTTTGTGTTTGTGTTTGTGTTTGTGTTTGTGTTTGTGTTTGTGTTTGTGTTTGTGTTTGTGTTTGTGTTTGTGTTTGTGTTTGTGTTTGTGTTTGTGTTTGTGTTTGTGTTTGTGTTTGTGTTTGTGTTTGTGTTTGTGTTTGTGTTTGTGTTTGTGTTTGTGTTTGTGTTTGTGTTTGTGTTTGTGTTTGTGTTTGTGTTTGTGTTTGTGTTTGTGTTTGTGTTTGTGTTTGTGTTTGTGTTTGTGTTTGTGTTTGTGTTTGTGTTTGTGTTTGTGTTTGTGTTTGTGTTTGTGTTTGTGTTTGTGTTTGTGTTTGTGTTTGTGTTTGTGTTTGTGTTTGTGTTTGTGTTTGTGTTTGTGTTTGTGTTTGTGTTTGTGTTTGTGTTTGTGTTTGTGTTTGTGTTTGTGTTTGTGTTTGTGTTTGTGTTTGTGTTTGTGTTTGTGTTTGTGTTTGTGTTTGTGTTTGTGTTTGTGTTTGTGTTTGTGTTTGTGTTTGTGTTTGTGTTTGTGTTTGTGTTTGTGTTTGTGTTTGTGTTTGTGTTTGTGTTTGTGTTTGTGTTTGTGTTTGTGTTTGTGTTTGTGTTTGTGTTTGTGTTTGTGTTTGTGTTTGTGTTGGTGTTTGTGTTTGTGTTTGTGTTTGTGTTTGTGTTTGTGTTTGTGTTTGTGTTTGTGTTTGTGTTTGTGTTTGTGTTTGTGTTTGTGTTTGTGTTTGTGTTTGTGTTTGTGTTTGTGTTTGTGTTTGTGTTTGTGTTTGTGTTTGTGTTTGTGTTTGTGTTTGTGTTTGCGTCTGTGTTTGTGTCTGTGTTTGTGTCTGTGTTTAGGTTTGTGTTTGTGTTTGTGTTTGTGTTTGTGTTTGTGTTTGTGTTTGTGTTTGTGTTTGTGTTTGTGTTTGTGTTTGTGTTTGTGTTTGTGTTTGTGTTTGTGTTTGTGTTTGTGTTTGTGTTTGTGTTTGTGTTTGTGTTTGTGTTTGTGTTTGTGTTTGTGTTTGTGTTTGTGTTTGTGTTTGTGTTTGTGTTTGTGTTTGTGTTTGTGTTTGTGTTTGTGTTTGTGTTTGTGTTTGTGTTTGTGTTTGTGTTTGTGTTTGTGTTTGTGTTTGTGTTTGTGTTTGTGTTCGTGTTTGTGTTTGTGTTTGTGTTTGTGTTTGTGTTTGTGTTTGTGTTTGTGTTTGTGTTTGTGTTTGTGTTTGTGTTTGTGTTTGTGTTTGTGTTTGTGTTTGTGTTTGTGTTTGTGTTTGTGTTTGTGTTTGTGTTTGTGTTTGTGTTTGTGTTTGTGTTTGTGTTTGTGTTTGTGTTTGTGTTTGTGTTTGTGTTTGTGTTTGTGTTTGTGTTTGTGTTTGTGTTTGTGTTTGTGTTTGTGTTTGTGTTTGTGTTTGTGTTTGTGTTTGTGTTTGTGTTTGTGTTTGTGTTCGTGTTCGTGTTCGTGTTCGTGTTCGTGTTCGTGTTCGTGTTCGTGTTCGTGTTCGTGTTCGTGTTCGTGTTCGTGTTTGTGTTTGTGTTTGTGTTTGTGTTTGTGTTTGTGTTTGTGTTTGTGTTTGTGTTTGTGTTTGTGTTTGTGTTTGTGTTTGTGTTTGTGTTTGTGTTTGTGTTTGTGTTTGTGTTTGTGTTTGTGTTTGTGTTTGTGTTTGTGTTTGTGTTTGTGTTTGTGTTTGTGTTTGTGTTTGTGTTTGTGTTTGTGTTTGTGTTTGTGTTTGTGTTTGTGTTTGTGTTTGTGTTTGTGTTTGTGTTTGTGTTTGTGTTTGTGTTTGTGTTTGTGTTTGTGTTTGTGTTTGTGTTTGTGTTTGTGTTTGTGTTTGTGTTTGTGTTTGTGTTTGTGTTTGTGTTTGTGTTTGTGTTTGTGTTTGTGTTTGTGTTTGTGTTTGTGTTTGTGTTTGTGTTTGTGTTTGTGTTTGTGTTTGTGTTTGTGTTTGTGTTTGTGTTTGTGTTTGTGTTTGTGTTGGTGTTTGTGTTTGTGTTTCTGTTTGTGTTTGTGTTTGTGTTTGTGTTTGTGTTTGTGTTTGTGTTTGTGTTTGTGTTTGTGTTTGTGTTTGTGTTTGTGTTTGTGTTTGTGTTTGTGTTTGTGTTTGTGTTTGTGTTTGTGTTTGTGTTTGTGTTTGTGTTTGTGTTTGTGTTTGTGTTTGTGTTTGTGTTTGCGTTTGCGTTTGCGTTTGCGTTTGCGTTCGCGTTCGCGTTCGCGTTCGCGTTTGCGTTTGCGTTTGCGTTTGCGTTTGCGTTTGTATTTGTGTTTGTGTTTGTGTTTGTGTTTGTGTTTGTGTTTGTGTTTGTGTTTGTGTTTGTGTTTGTGTTTGTGTTTGTGTTTGTGTTTGTGTTTGTGTTTGTGTTTGTGTTTGTGTTTGTGTTTGTGTTTGTGTTTGTGTTTGTGTTTGTGTTTGTGTTTGTGTTTGTGTTTGTGTTTGTGTTTGTGTTTGTGTTTGTGTTTGTGTTTGTGTTTGTGTTTGTGTTTGTGTTTGTGTTTGTGTTTGTGTTTGTGTTTGTGTTTGTGTTTGTGTTTGTGTTTGTGTTTGTGTTTGTGTTTGTGTTTGTGTTTGTGTTTGTGTTTGTGTTTGTGTTTGTGTTTGTGTTTGTGTTTGTGTTTGTGTTTGTGTTTGTGTTTGTGTTTGTGTTTGTGTTTGTGTTTGTGTTTGTGTTTGTGTTTGTGTTTGTGTTTGTGTTTGTGTTTGTGTTTGTGTTTGTGTTTGTGTTTGTGTTTGTGTTTGTGTTTGTGTTTGTGTTTGTGTTTGTGTTTGTGTTTGTGTTTGTGTTTGTGTTTGTGTTTGTGTTTGTGTTTGTGTTTGTGTTTGTGTTTGTGTTTGTGTTTGTGTTTGTGTTTGTGTTTGTGTTTGTGTTTGTGTTTGTGTTTGTGTTTGTGTTTGTGTTTGTGTTTGTGTTTGTGTTTGTGTTTGTGTTTGTGTTTGTGTTTGTGTTTGTGTTTGTGTTTGTGTTTGTGTTTGTGTTTGTGTTTGTGTTTGTGTTTGTGTTTGTGTTTGTGTTTGTGTTTGTGTTTGTGTTTGTGTTTGTGTTTGTGTTTGTGTTTGTGTTTTCGTTTGTGTTTGTGTTTGTTTTTGTGTTTGTGTTTGTGTTTGTGTTTGTGTTTGTGTTTGTGTTTGTGTTTGTGTTTGTGTTTGTGTTTGTGTTTGTGTTTGTGTTTGTGTTTGTGTTTGTGTTTGTGATGTTCGAAGGGGTCTCTGCGGGGTAATAACTATGCGTGTTGTCGTAACGTCTTTATTCGGCAAAGGCGAGCATTGAACTGCTCGTCATCATACACCTTACAAAGATCTCCCCCTACTCCGTATCTACTCGTTGTTTCCCTCTCTCTCTCGTCGCAGGCATACACCACACTTCTCCCCTCTCATACTCCAAGGCTGAGGCGGGGGTATAACGACTTTTCTCGATTTTCTATTTACTCCAAAAATATACATTCCAGTGCTTACGTCCTGACAATGACTGCTGGTTCACCTAGATTGACTCGATATAATTCAGTTATTATTCTTAATGAACAGCCGTGTCGCCGCCACCCTTTTCGATCTTCGTGGCGGAATGGTGCCGGCGTTATCGCTCTCTGTCACTCGTAGCTTACTCTCGCTCGAGTTTTCGGAACACTTCCTGATCTGATTACTGTGTCGCTTGCTTGTGCCTTCGCCCATACGAACTACATGTGTTACCGGCGTCTTATTTTCGACCACGATTGCGCTCGACCACTCGGGGGCATTTTTGCCGTAGTTTCTCACTCGCACTTTCTCTCCTACCTCAAACTTCACGTTACGTCCTTTTGGGCTATGTTTGATTTGCGCCGTCTGCTGTTTATCTACTCTCTCCGCAACGCGTGGTCGCAGTAGGCTAAAACGCGTTCGTAACTCTCGCTTGTACAATAAGGAGGCTGGCGTAGTTCCGGTCGTTGCGTGGGGAGTTGTACGGTAATCGAAGAGGAACTTGTTCACCGCTTCGTCTAAGCTCTCGCCGCTCCGTATCATTTTCCCTACTTTGTCTTTAAACGTACCAACCAAGTTTTCCGCGGCCCCATTCGACGCCGGATGGTGGGGTGGTGTAAACGTATGTTTAATTTTTAACCCTTCGACGAAATCTCGGAATTTGACGCTTGTGAACGCTGTCCCATTATCCGTCACTAATTGATACGGCAACCCGTGGCGCGCGAACATCTCTTTAAACACCACAATGGTTTTTTCCGCAGTCGTGTTGTTTTTCATATTTGCTATTTCCGGCCATTTCGAATGCGCGTCGATTATAGCTAAAAACATAAATCCCTGAAATGGACCTAGGAAGTCAGCATGTATACGGAACCAAGCCTGTTCCGGCCATCTCCATGGTGTCAACGTTACACGTGGGGGCGTTTTGCCCCGTTCGAGACATGCTTCACACGACTTCGCTATCTCCTCGATATCGTTGTCTAGTGATGGCCACCATAGATACGACCGCGCGATTTGTTTCATCCTGACGATCCCGAAATGGCTGGCGTGTAACTCCCCCAGAATAGCGGCTCTCAATTCTCGTGGTATCACGACTCGCGCGCCCCATAATAAACAATCGCCCTCAATACTCAACTCATTTCGACGGTTATAATATTTACTGAGTTCCGAATCTATTTTCTGCACTTCTCGCGGCCACCCCTCCAGGATCGCGCGTTTAACCTGGTTACAAATTACATCACGTCTCGAGGCGTTCGCGACCGTTTTTGAATCGATCAATCCTCCCACTCCCAAAACTTCAAGGTGCGAAACTCCCGGAACTTTATTTTTATCGCCCGCTGCTAACGGTAGGGGTAGTCGACTCAACGCATCGGCTAATGCATTCTTTTGGGATGTTACGTATTCAATCGTGTACTGGAACGCCGTCAAAAACAAGGCCCACCGCTGCAACCGATTTGCCGCAATAATTGGGATACCCTTTTTCGGGCCAAAAATTAGCGTCAATGGTTTGTGATCAGTCCGGAGAATGAAGTGCCGCGCGTACAGGTAAATGTAGAACTTCGTTACCCCAAATATGATCGCCGCCGCTTCCCTATGTATCGGAGCATATTTTTCTTCGGCCGTCGATAAGGTTCTTGATGCAAAAGCAATCGGTCGCTCTCCTTTGTTTCGGCCTCGCTGCGTTAACGCGGCCCCTACCCCGTACGCCGACGCGTCGCATGACAATATAAGTTCGAGATGTGGGTCGTAGTGCGTTAAGACTTTGGCTGAGACCATTTCTTTTTTAATTTTATTAAACGCTTCGTCGCATTCATCGGACCATTCCCATTTAGCTTTGTTTTGCAGTAGTTTGTATAATGGTTGCAATTTTTGCGCCCGATTTTTGATGTACGCATCGTGCACGGTAACCCCGCCCAGAAACGACTGTAACTGTTTCACGTCACGTGGTTTCGGTGCTTCACGTATCGCGCGAATAGCTTCCTCGGTCTGGTGAACCCCCTCTTTGTCGACAATGAACCCGAAGTATTCTATCTTTTCTTTATAAAATGAACATTTCCCTTTATTTATTTTAAGCCCACATTCCTCAAGTCGTTTACAAAGTTTTATTACATTGTTGTAATGTTCCGTTCTTGATTTACCAGTAGCTAGCGCGTCGTCTAAAAAAAATTGCACGTTCGGAAGATCAGCTGTGAGCTTGTCCATGATATTTTGAAATTCCGCCGGCGCCGATGATATTCCAAACGGCAAGCGCGTATAGCGGAACAACCCTTTGTGTGTGTTGATAGTCACAAACTTTTGACTATTTTCATCGAGCAAAACTTGTTGGTACGCATGCTTTAGATCAATTTTCGAAAATTTTACTCCGCCCGCTAAACGCCTGAATAACATTTCTTTTCTCGGTAACGGGTATTGTTTCACGATCAATGATGGATTTAACGTTGTCTTAAAATCTCCACAGATTCTAACTGACCCGTCGTTTTTTTTTAGGACGGGAACAATTGGTGTTGCCCACTCGCTACTATTGACGGGTTTTAAAATCCCCCTGTCGACTAAGCTATCGATTTCTTCGCCCACTCGGTCAATTAACGCGAGCGGTAATGGCCGTGGTCGCAAGAATTTTGGCTGAGTTCCCGGTTTTACTAGAATTGATACTTTACCTTCAGTAAAAGTTCCTGTTTCGCCATCAAATAATTTCGGACATTTTCTTTCAATTAAGCTTCCTAATTCTTCTTCGGTTTCTATCGCATCGATTGCTCCAAGGTTTAAACCGGGCCATGGCCACATTCCTAATTTTTTCAACCATGGTCGACCGAGTAGCGGTGTTTGTACTTCGACTATATAACAATCGCCTTTTGCTTTCGCCCCGTTAAACTCTATTTCTAAATCGCGCATAACTCCCGACGGTTTTGTTACGGCTCCGCCCACGACACGAAATTCCTGTTTCGGTTCTTCGACCGCGACTGTCGGAAACCATCGTATCTTATCTTTTTTTGATATTGTTGTTACCGCGGCTCCCGAATCTAATTCCATACGAACAAGCGTTCCGTTTATCCAAATATTTACGAACTGCGGGTCCACGCAGTCACGGATTTGGTTTACCGCCTTTTGTCGACCGTCGCCGCATACCGAGTCGAGGGCGTATAGGCCATGGTCATTTTTGAAATCGTCTTCACTATTGTCTTCTACTTCGTTATCGTCTTCTTCTTTTTCTGTGGCCTCGATATTGCCGATAGTCGATGTTTTCGCCGGATTACTGCACCTTATTTTTAAGTGCCCTTTTCGACCACATCGGTGACACGGGTAATTCTTATAGCGGCAATCCGACATCTCGTGCCCTGATCTTCCGCAGCAGAAGCAAAATACTGTTGGCGTACTCGCCCCTTGTTGTCTTGATCGTTCAGGTCTCCCTTGCTCCGTCGTTCGGACTTGTCCCCCTCTCGGATTCTTCCAGCCTCTGCCGCCGCGTCCCCCGCGAGCGAGGTGATGTATTTCCGCGTTCGTCGGTGTGTTGACCGGTGTTTCGGCGTAATTGTTGGCCGCCTCGAAACTCGTAGCTTGAGTTACCGCGTCGCTAAATGTTATTGGTTTTTGCCGGTATAGCTCGACTTTGGCTGCTTTATCCCGTACCCCCGCGATAAACTGGTCGCGCAGCCTTTCATCGCTATTCGAGAATTCACAATAGCGTGCGGCTAATCTCAATTCTGCCACGAATTCGGCGATGGATTTTCCTTGCTTTTGCGTGATCTTCGCAAATTTGGCCCTCTCCGCAACCTCCGACGGAGGCGGTGCTAAATGGTCTTGCATTATTTTACTTAGCTCATCGAACGTGAGGTCTTTTAACTTCCTTGGCGCCGCCAAGTTTCGTAATAGATTATACGCGTTCACATCTACCCGTGTCAACAGAACCGCCGGTTTCTTTTGGTCCGAGATATCGCAAGCAATAAAATGAAATTCCAACCGTTCCACGAATATTTCCCAATCGTCTTCTTCTAAATTAAACTTTACCAAAACTTTCTGGTTATCGCTACTTGTCCCTGAAGCCATTGCGACCGGATCTACGATCCCCCGGCCACGTGCTTGGCACTTCACTCTTTTCACTAATAATTTGCGTAATCGATCAACGGTCGCATCGGCGTCGAACGACACAGAAATTTCTACGAGTTTGGCTTGTAATTCCGCTTTGTTCAGTCGATATATCCACGAGGTCTGTGTTTCCTTATTGCTTGCTTCCTCGGCCTCGTCCCGTTCTTCTTCGTGATTTCCGTCCCTGAGTTCACCCTTATCCTCACTTGCTGTCGACTCACTGTACTTCCCTTCCTTATCACTCATTCGTACTTCCCGAAAACCACTATCACTGACTACAGGTTCTTTTCCTCGTCGCCACTGTGATGTTCGAAGGGGTCTCTGCGGGGTAATAACTATGCGTGTTGTCGTAACGTCTTTATTCGGCAAAGGCGAGCATTGAACTGCTCGTCATCATACACCTTACAAAGATCTCCCCCTACTCCGTATCTACTCGTTGTTTCCCTCTCTCTCTCGTCGCAGGCATACACCACAGTGTTTGTGTTTGTGTTTGTGTTTGTGTTTGTGTTTGTGTTTGTGTTTGTGTTTGTGTTTGTGTTTGTGTTTGTGTTTGTGTTTGTGTTTGTGTTTGTGTTTGTGTTTGTGTTTGTGTTTGTGTTTGTGTTTGTGTTTGTGTTTGTGTTTGTGTTTGTGTTTGTGTTTGTGTTTGTGTTTGTGTTTGTGTTTGTGTTTGTGTTTGTGTTTGTGTTTGTGTTTGTGTTTGTGTTTGTGTTTGTGTTTGTGTTTGTGTTTGTGTTTGTGTTTGTGTTTGTGTTTGTGTTTGTGTTTGTGTTTGTGTTTGTGTTTGTGTTTGTGTTTGTGTTTGTGTTTGTGTTTGTGTTTGTGTTTGTGTTTGTGTTTGTGTTTGTGTTTGTGTTTGTGTTTGTGTTTGTGTTTGTGTTTGTGTTTGTGTTTGTGTTTGTGTTTGTGTTTGTGTTTGTGTTTGTGTTTGTGTTTGTGTTTGTGTTTGTGTTTGTGTTTGTGTTTGTGTTTGTGTTTGTGTTTGTGTTTGTGTTTGTGTTTGTGTTTGTGTTTGTGTTTGTGTTTGTGTTTGTGTTTGTGTTTGTGTTTGTGTTTGTGTTTGTGTTTGTGTTTGTGTTTGTGTTTGTGTTTGTGTTTGTGTTTGTGTTTGTGTTTGTGTTTGTGTTTGTGTTTGTGTTGTTGTTTGTGTTTGTGTTTGTGTTTGTGTTTGTGTTTGTGTTTGTGTTTGTGTTTGTGTTTGTGTTTGTGTTTGTGTTTGTGTTTGTGTTTGTGTTTGTGTTTGTGTTTGTGTTTGTGTTTGTGTTTGTGTTTGTGTTTGTGTTTGTGTTTGTGTTTGTGTTTGTGTTTGTGTTTGTGTTTGTGTTTGTGTTTGTTTTTGTGTTTGTGTTTGTGTTTGTGTTTGTTTTTGTGTTTGTGTTTGTGTTTGTGTTTGTGTTTGTGTTTGTGTTTGTGTTTGTGTTTGTGTTTGTGTTTGTGTTTGTGTTTGTGTTTGTGTTTGTGTTTGTGTTTGTGTTTGTGTTTGTGTTTGTGTTTGTGTTTGTGTTTGTGTTTGTGTTTGTGTTTGCGTTTGCGTTTGCGTTTGCGTTTGCGTTTGCGTTTGCGTTTGCGTTTGCGTTTGCGTTTGCGTTTGCGTTTGCGTTTGCGTTTGCGTTTGCGTTTGCGTTTGCGTTTGCGTTTGCGTTTGTGTATGTGATTGTGTTTGTGTTTGCGTTTGCGTTTGCGTTTGCGTTTGCGTTTGCGTTTGTGTTTGTGTTTGTGTTTGTGTTTGTGTTTGTGTTTGTGTTTGTGTTTGTGTTTGTGTTTGTGTTTGTGTTTGTGTTTGTGTTTGTGTTTGTGTTTGTGTTTGTGTTTGTGTTTGTGTTTGTGTTTGTGTTTGTGTTTGTGTTTGTGTTTGTGTTTGTGTTTGTGTTTGTGTTTGTGTTTGTGTTTGTGTTTGTGTTTGTGTTTGTGTTTGTGTTTGTGTTTGTGTTTGTGTTTGTGTATGTGTTTGTGTTTGTGTTTGTGTTTGTGTTTGTGTTTGTGTTCGTGTTTGTGTTTGTGTTTGCGTTTGCGTTTTCGTTTGCGTTTGTGTTTGTGTTTGTGTTTGTGTTTGTGTTTGTGTTTGTGTTTGTGTTTGGGTTTGTGTTTGTGTTTGCGTTTGCGTTTGCGTTTGCGTTTGCGTTTGTGTTTGTGTTTGTGTTTGTGTTTGTGTTTGTGTTTGTGTTTGTGTTTGTGTTTGTGTTTGTGTTTGTGTTTGTGTTTGTGTTTGTGTTTGTGTTTGTGTTTGTGTTTGTGTTTGTGTTTGTGTTTGTGTTCGTGTTTGTGTTTGCGTTTGCGTTTGCGTTTGCGTTTGCGTTTGCGTTTGCGTTTGCGTTTGTGTTTGTGTCTGTGTACTTGTTTGTGTTTGTGTTTGTGTTTGTGTTTGCGTTTGCGTTTGCGTTTGCGTTTGCGTTTGCGTTTGTGTTTGAGTTTGTGTTGGTGTTTGTGTTCGTGTTTGTGTTTGTGTTTGTGTTTGTGTTTGTGTTTGTGTTTTTGTTTGTGTTTGTGTTTGTGTTTGTGTTTGTGTTTGTGTTTGTGTTTGTGTTTGTGTTTGTGTTTGTGTTTGTGTTTGTGTTTGTGTTTGTGTTTGTGTTTGTGTTTGTGTTTGTGTTTGTGTTTGTGTTTGTGTTTGTGTTTGTGTTTGTGTTTGTGTTTGTGTTTGTGTTTGTGTTTGTGTTTGTGTTTGTGTTTGTGTTTGTGTTTGTGTTTGTGTTTGTGTTTGTGTTTGTGTTTGTGTTTGTGTTTGTGTTTGTGATTGTGTTTGTGTTTGTGTTTGTGTTTGTGTTTGTGTTTGTGTTTGTGTTTGTGTTTGTGTTTGTGTTTGTGTTTGTGTTTGTGTTTGTGTTTGTGTTTGTGTTTGTGTTTGTGTTTGTGTTTGTGTTTGTGTTTGTGTTTGTGTTTGTGTTTGTGTTTGTGTTTGTGTTTGTGTTTGTGTTTGTGTTTGTGTTTGTGTTTGTGTTTGTGTTTGTGTTTGTGTTTGTGTTTGTGTTTGTGTTTGTGTTTGTGTTTGTGTTTGTGTTTGTGTTTGTGTTTGTGTTTGTGTTTGTGTTTGTGTTTGTGTTTGTGTTTGTGTTTGTGTTTGTGTTTGTGTTTGTGTTTGTGTTTGTGTTTGTGTTTGTGTTTGTGTTTGTGTTTGTGTTTGTGTTTGTGTTTGTGTTTGTGTTTGTGTTTGTGTTTGTGTTCGTGTTCGTGTTCGTGTTTGTGTTTGTGTTCGTGTTCGTGTTCGTGTTTGTGTTTGTGTTTGTGTTTGTGTTTGTGTTTGTGTTTGTGTTTGTGTTTGTGTTTGTGTTTGTGTTTGTGTTTGTGTTTGTGTTTGTGTTTGTGTTTGTGTTTGTGTTTGTGTTTGTGTTTGTGTTTGTGTTTGTGTTTGTGTTTGTGTTTGTGTTTGTGTTTGTGTTTGTGTTTGTGTTTGTGTTTGTGTTTGTGTTTGTGTTTGTGTTTGTGTTTGTGTTTGTGTTTGTGTTTGTGTTTGTGTTTGTGTTTGTGTTTGTGTTTGTGTTTGTGTTTGTGTTTGTGTTTGTGTTTGTGTTTGTGTTTGTGTTTGTGTTTGTGTTTGTGTTTGTGTTTGTGTTTGTGTTTGTGTTTGTGTTTGTGTTTGTGTTTGTGTTTGTGTTTGTGTTTGTGTTTGTGTTTGTGTTTGTGTTTGTGTTTGTGTTTGTGTTTGTGTTTGTGTTTGTGTTTGTGTTTGTGTTTGTGTTTGTGTTTGTGTTTGTGTTTGTGTTTGTGTTTGTGTTTGTGTTTGTGTTTGTGTTTGTGTTTGTGTTTGTGTTTGTGTTTGTGTTTGTGTTTGTGTTTGTGTTTGTGTTTGTGTTTGTGTTTGTGTTTGTGTTTGTGTTTGTGTTTGTGTTTGTGTTTGTGTTTGTGTTTGTGTTTGTGTTTGTGTTTGTGTTTGTGTTTGTGTTTGTGTTTGTGTTTGTGTTTGTGTTTGTGTTTGTGTTTGTAGTTGTGTTTGTGTTTGTGTTTGTGTTTGTGTTTGTGTTTGTGTTTGTGTTTGTGTTTGTGTTTGTGTTTGTGTTTGTGTTTGTGTTTGTGTTTGTGTTTGTGTTTGTGTTTGTGTTTGTGTTTGTGTCTGTGTTTGTGTTTGTGTTTGTGTTTGTGTTTTCGTTTGTGTTTGTGTTTGTGTTTGTGTTTGTGTTTGTGTTTGTGTTTGTGTTTGTGTTTGTGTTTGTGTTTGTGTTTGTGTTTGTGTTTGTGTTTGTGTTTGTGTTTGTGTTTGTGTTTGTGTTTGTGTTTGTGTTTGTGTTTGTGTTTGTGTTTGTGTTTGTGTTTGTGTTTGTGTTTGTGTTTGTGTTTGTGTTTGTGTTTGTGTTTGTGTTTGTGTTTGTGTTTGTGTTTGTGTTTGTGTTTGTGTTTGTGTTTGTGTTTGTGTTTGTGTTTGTGTTTGTGTTTGTGTTTGCGTCTGTGTTTGTGTCTGTGTTTGGGTTTGTGTTTGTGTTCGTGTTCGTGTTTGTGTTTGTGTTTGTGTTTGTGTTTGTGTTTGTGTTTGTGTTTGTGTTTGTGTTTGTGTTTGTGTTTGTGTTTGTGTTTGTGTTTGTGTTTGTGTTTGTGTTTGTGTTTGTGTTTGTGTTTGTGTTCGTGTTTGTGTTTGTGTTTGTGTTTGTGTTTGTGTTTGTGTTTGTGTTTGTGTTTGTGTTTGTGTTTGTGTTTGTGTTTGTGTTTGTGTTTGTGTTTGTGTTTGTGTTTGTGTTTGTGTTTGTGTTTGTGTTTGTGTTTGTGTTTGTGTTTGTGTTTGTGTTTGTGTTTGTGTTTGTGTTTGTGTTTGTGTTTGTGTTTGTGTTTGTGTTTGTGTTTGTGTTTGTGTTTGTGTTTGTGTTTGTGTTTGTGTTTGTGTTTGT